>VSDK01017381.1:381320-408096 GCA_009767595.1 Symbiodinium kawagutii | reverse complement strand
TTGCAAAATGTTGAGATTCCCGATTCTCATCCAAGCTTTTCAGGGGGGACACAAACCACTAATCATTGTCAATCATAGGCCACCAGCCACCATCATGAATGATCACCGACCGTTGGGCATTCTCAACATGGACATCAAATATCATTGGCACCCTGGCACCCTACCACCATGGCACCTACCACCATGGCACCCTACCACCACCTTAGCGCCAAGGCCATCACACCATGGCCCTTCCACCATGGCGCACCGCAGCCAAGTGGCCATGACTTCTCGGACGGCCTCCTGCGCCTCCTCCATGGACTGAGGCATCAACACACCTTTGCCCGCAGCCAGGCCGCTGGCCTTCACCACCAACTCGCGACCTGCCTGGTACTCCTCCTGGAGCCCCAGCAAAGGTGAGATTATTTGGGACATTTTGATGATGATCAGGAGGAGGAGGAGGAGGATGGTTTTCTTGTTGATGATGATGATGATGATGATGATGATGGTGATGGTAGTGATGGTGATGGTGATGGTGATGGTGATGGTGATGGTGATGATGATGATGATGATGATGATGATGATGATGATGATGATGATGAGTTGAGGGTTCACAAAGGAATGCATGTGCATGTTGGCTCACAGTCACATAGCCATGTGCCTGGTCATAAACTTAAGAATGCACTTCTCTATTCCTAAGAGATGGCTAAAACATCTAGACATATCTCAAGACTTTGAGCCAGATTGGGTGAAGAACGCCAAAACATTTCAAATTCAATCAAGCTCATCACCACGAACCAACGAACAGGAACGAAACGCCAACGTCCTCGACGTATTTCAGCGCGGCTTCATGCTCGCCCGTCTTGAAGGTCCTGAGAGCCAGCGACTAACCCAGCACCCCATCCCAGCCGCCAAAGGATATCACGAACGAACTTCACTGCGTCATGGATCCACTCCTTGATCAACCAGAGTTGTTGTTTTCAACTATGATCAACCAGGTTGTTGTTGGGCCATTCTGGTTGGACATTTTATCCCCTTTGAATGGATTGAGTTATAACCCTATAAAACCCTCGTTAGTTCATGTTTGACCAGAGTCAGCGGTAGAAAATACCCTGGTTATAAGAACCCTGCTATCTTCAATGCCATGTCCTGTAGCTGGCCGTTGGGAGCTTGTACTTGGCAAAGAAGTCCTTGCTGAAAGCTTTCGATGCCTTCCACAGACAGTCCACCCAAAGGGTGCAGTGTTCTTCATGTGCCAAAAATGAATAGATTGAGCAGTTTTCCTACAACAAAATCTACCATTTACAGTGGAAAATCCACCATTAACAAATGATTAGCTGGTTTATAGTGGAAAATTTACCATTTGTTTGCTGGTTTTCCCTTTGACAAAATGCTGGTTTTAGCGCGACCAGATTAGTTTGCAAGAAGGTAGCCAAATTGCCCTCTGGCAAATAAACCTTGCAATGGAAAATCCACCATCAGTAGATGATACCGTACTTTTTTGGTCTTTGGTCATGTACTGAGCTACTTAGCTCGGTTTCAGCCGGCTATGGCTATCAACAGTTCACCATCTTCCACGGCTGTAAGACTTCATGAAGCTGGTCAACCCGTGGACTTTGAGACAGGAAAACTGCAGAGGGAAGCATGTTGAAGCTGGATTTCCAATTCTGTGTTCAGCATGGCAGGGGATTCCATCTTTAGATTTCGCCCTGGAAGTATAGAGTGACGAGCAGCCGGTCATTTGACCCCTTCTCTTGAGATTCAAGAAGTCATCACAGACTCCTTCAGCTATTAGGGCGTTCATCCGTGTTTAGTATAGATGGCATTGACACATACCATGTTTTAGGTGGTTCTCGGTGGTGACTGTTGTACTCTGTCCTTATACTCTGTCCTTAACCATTCTGAGCATGACAAACCATTACCTGAGACACGATTCACCATTCCTGACCACCATGAACCATCACAATTGAGAATCACCAGTGTCCACTATGAACCTTTGCTAATCATCGTTAGCCATCAGGGCAACCATCAGTGTTCCCTACCGTTTATAGCTGGTTTCTGACTCATAAGCATGAGTATCCCCTACTAACTACCATCAGTATCACCCCAAAAAATCCAAGTGAACCAGCTATGAACCATATTAAAACCCATCAGTATCCCCTAATCATCCATGGCACCCTCAGAGAACCTCTATTGCACCTACAGTACTAACCAGCTACCACCAGCTCTAAATCATGGTAATTACGAAGTGGGCCCCCCCTTGTTATATATATATATAACTTGCTTTGCAAGCCATCTAAATATACTGATATCTACCATAACTAGTAGTTACCCTATAGTTATAAACCGACATATCGCTATCTTGGCGGCCCCACCTTCTACCACTAGCAACTATGAACCCTTGGTATTGACCCCTAAATCTCCTTCCGTTTCCGGCAGCAAATGTCACCGGCTGCCTCCAGCTCGGCTGCCAACTTACTGGGTCCAAAGCATGGTACGCCTGGAGGACGGCACGCTGGCCCGGTGCTCCCAAGCATCAGTGGTTGATAATGGAGTTATTATCCGAATGGTTGATTAACCCTCCATCATTGATGCCTCACAGTAAGACAACCATAAAACCTTGACGATTAAGTCATGCTAAAATCTTCATAGATTGATTGGTTGCTTTATTGCAAAGGTGATTTTGCCGAAAGGTGTTTCATCTTCACAGATTCCAAAGCCAGCTTTGATCCCCTGTCGGACCCAGGAACGAGTTCTATCTGCTGCTGTTCAACCCACTGGGAGCTCTCGGCTTTCTTTGGAACGTGATGATCTACCCGAATGTACCCCCAAAAATATCATACCGGATAAGAAGTAACCTCTCACGTCGCCATGGTCACGCAGCAACCCCCCAAAATTTGCAGATCGATGCAGACTGTCTTTTGTAGATCTAGGAGTCCTTTTCTACCCATGTGTGCAAACCCGAGGTTGCAACCGACAACCCAGGTGGCACTCTGGCATGACATGTGAATGTTCTCCAAAAATGATAGAACACATTGGAAAACTCCACACATTTTTCGTGGAACTCTACATTCATCTCTCAAGAGGGCAGCAACCAAGCGGAACGATCATCGACCGACTGGCCTTTGGCGTTCAAAGCATCCGCCAGCCCCGCGCAAAGGGGTGCTTCCGGGCCCACGAAAACCAGTGCAACCTTCTTCTCCTGGATGGTAGCAGCGTGGCTGACACAAGGCCAGAAGAAATGCATCCTCTCATGCCGCATGCCATCTTACTACCTATAGTTGATATCACAATGGGTGCTATTGTGTAACTATCTCAAGCAGGAACACTTGCAGTGGGTCAACATTTGCCTATCCATGGGTCTTTGCCATCCAAAGTAGAATAGAAGCAAAATGAGCAAGTAGGTTCATCGTCTTGTACAGGAACGAACCCAAAGTTGGGATGTGGTGGTTTCTCGAAACAGGGAACCCCCAAATCATCCACTATTTAATCATTTGTAGTAATAAACCAACCATTTTTCGGGTACCCCTATTTTTTGGCTGAGCTCAAGATGTAGATCCGCACGAAAAGCATGTTGCGAGTCTACAAGTTTCCAACATTCTGACCCTCTCCACGAGTCTGGCATGTTCCCACTGAATTACTTTACCAACGATTTCAGAAGCCAAAAGCGGCAGCGTATCCAAGTCTCAGCATGGACCAACGATCACAGCTGAAGACGTGTCTGGAATCATCCCGATCATCCCATGGTTTCAATCATTAATCATTGGTGCCCCGTTATTGGCCGGTATTGGCCATTATGATAAACCAGTAGGAATCATTATGAATCATTCTTAACCACCACTACTCAAACCATTAGGAATCAATGGTAATCAATCATATTCGATCTAAGGCGCCAAGCATGATCAGAGACACAAAACTACCGTCACCATTGGTGGTATTGTTGCTTAAGCCAATCACACGATTAGGAAACGCCGATTACCATGAGTGACGGTTGTTATTTCCGAGTAATTACCAACAATCACACCGATTTACTCTGATTCAACAATTATATTGGTGTTTTTAGGAAACACGGTTCAGAGTAAACCATGAGATGACCATATTTACCATGACCATGACAGACCAGTCGATTGACGGAATGACCGTCCAATCAACCCATGATTGATCATCTCGAGTGCGACCACTGTTTGCAATCATTAAACAATTTACCATTAGATTTGATCATCACAGTCCTCAAAAAAACTCCCATCACCAATTGATATCAAATGCTATTAATTAATGAGTTTAGATGCTGCAGCCCTTGAAGGGCCCCAAAGCGGGCCCAAGCACGCGAATATCAGATGCTATCAATCATTTACAATTTTTGTGCACGGACTTCTGGACCATTCGCGACCCCTGGCGACACGTCATTGATTCGCCTGACGGATTCACTCCATCAATCTAGGAATATTGCCAGGACTAGAAATAACAACCATGAAACCACCCGGAGATTATCCTAGCGAGCGGCCAAGATTAACCCCTAATCATTCACAAATTAACGGAAACTTGTAGTAAAATACGAACTGATGACTTTGTCAAGCCAATACTGCGCGATAATACCACTTACTTAGCGGCTAAATGGGGGTTTCTTAAACTAGGGGTATTCCAAAAATGGTTAGTTTCGTACTACTAGTGGTTAGTATTAGATGATTTGGGGGTACCAAACCAACCATTAAAGTACTACCATTAGCAACCATCTCATTTTTTTCAGAAATTGATGGTTGGTCAGGGTACCCCTGTTACATTGAGAAACGTCTAAATCAACCCCAAGCATCCGCCAGGATCACCAACTGATGCTGAAGCAGCGCAGAGATTCGCTGTCGCCAGGACTGTCCCAGCACCGCGAGCAGGCCTCTGCCACAGCGGTCAGGGCTGGCACGTCGCTGTCGCCAATGGGTAGATTCGTCATTCGCTCCTGGCCATGCTTGGACACATGGTTGGTTGGTTGGTTGATGTCGATGTCGATGTCGATGTCGATGTCGATGTCGAGGTTGAGGTTGAGGTTGGTTGGTTGTTGTGTTGGTTGGTCGTGGTTGAGGTTGAGGTTGAGGTCGTTGTTGGTTGGTTGGCTATCTTAGATTGCCCATACTTCTCCTATATCAACATCCAGTTGGACGGCTTCTTGGCTTCAATACTCACCGAGCATGACGCGGCTGTGCGTCAAAACCCTGTACCCTTGGTTCCCTATCATTAACCATTGTTTTCCCTATCATTGTTGGTTTTTATCCATGAAAAAATTGATGGTCGATATTGATCCATAATGATCCATATGCAGCTGGTAGATTCCCTATAATTGTTGGTGATTGTCCCCTATCAACATTGCCCACGGCCATGTTGCATTGTCGCCACTTATCCCCCCTGAGAATCTCCTCCAGAGCAGTGCCTCCATTGCCGGGTGCGCAGAAGACGTGTCGGACCTTGGGGGATTCTCTAAGCTTCACGGCGATGGCATGTTCTCGGCCACCACCACCCACCACCAAAACATCCATGGCTCGGCAAAAGCGACGACGCGACGACGGGGCGTCACTGCAAGCGAACAGCTGTGGCCGAAATGATGGAGGCAACGGCACCACAAAAGTGTAGGGGGATGGGAAAAGCAACAAGTATAATTTTGTGTCTCAATCGAATATATTGGATTAAACCTTGCGTGGGAAGATAGTCAGTTGACTATAATGCTTAGCTATTGGCATTGCAATCAACATGCAAGCAACACTAAGGATAACAAGTGATGGGATAGAAGTAAGCAGGTAGCTTGCTGTTGGTTTTTGTAGTGCTGGTTCTGGCGCAAGTTATCCTACTGGGTACTCATCCTGTGCTATTACGAAAAGACAAGTCCGGTACAGCACAATGGCTCTGTTCTGCATGAGGGATCATCCCCTATCAAACAAGTGTTCCAACAATGTTTGGCTCAACAAATTATCTGCTCTTTGAAGCTTACCCTGAGCTACCCTTAGCTAATTTGGGTAGTTTCCGAAAATGAGGGATGCCCAAATGGCAGCTGTCCCTTTTTTGTTTTTTGAGTTTCCTGCTTCTGGATATGCCTGGCCAATCCCGATGATTACCCTCCGTCTTCTCATTCTCAAGCTACTGTTTCCAGAACTTTGGTCACTTGCACAACCGACTTTGACTTTGCTGGAACCTTTGCCCTGGGTACGAAACCGTCCCAACTTCCCCGAAACAAAATACCACCCGATTGACCCGTGCGCGTTCAACCGCCTCTGGAGACATGTAGTAGGGAGTTCCCAGCATGGTCACCGCCACTGCGGTGGTGCTCTCCAGCACGCGAGCGATTCCGAAATCGCCCACCTGGGCGAAGCGAGGCGTGGCGTCACTGCTGGGCGGCCAGCGCACCCCAGGGTTGGTTGAACATACCCTTTGGTCAACCAACCTGGCAAGGGAATATCACCATTTTTTGGGGGGAAAGCCTGGGAAATCAGTGATAAATGGTGGATATTCCATTGGTTCGGTCTAGTGTTGCCATGAGGTGGTGATGGCCATGCGTTACCAGGTTCGGGACTGGAAGCAAAATGTTCGAAAACATCAACCAGCTGCTGGTTGTGCCAGATGATCCTCTATCCCACTTAGCTTATTTTCGACCCTAGCGATTGTCATTCCCAAGCGCAGTGTATCAGCCTTGGCTTCCCATGTCGCGAAGCTCCCAACCTGGCCAGGCCGGCCTTGACTGTCCGATGATCAACATCTAAGAGCCTCGGGAACGCCCCGGCGACCATCCCAGCGGCCATGACGCCCAGTCGTGATCCACCGGCGAAACCCGCAGGGGACATGACTCCAAGTTGCGACGAAAGCTAAGCAGCTAAGCAGCCAATCAAACATCGCCCTGCAAAACCTTGCAAGGTGAACAGAACGGTTCTGTCAAGGTTTTGCAGGGCGATGTTCAAGGCAAAACAAGCAGATTATCACTTGTGAACTTGAATCTGCTTGCAAGGTGAACAGAACGGCTGAGCACATCTCCGACGGAAGAAATTATGTCCTCTCCCGTGATGCCAGCTTGTCAATCGATAGTCTCGTACTCGCAATAAGACCGCAGAATGCTGGATCCATAGCAATAAACCCCTATAAATTGATCACAAGCTATTCAGCTTTATGCTTAAACCTATGGTGGCTCATTAAGTTTGGATCTCCCATTGCATCAAATATCACCATCCCCAATGAACAGCGCCAGCACTCCAGCCACGGCTCCAGATTGCGGCCAGGGTGCATGTTTGACGTTTTCAGATCCCGGTGGAGGATGTGACAGGAATGCACCTTGCCACTTCAGCGCAGAATGCATTTTTTACCTAAGAATCAAACGCCAATGTATTGATATGGGGTTTCTCAAAATATGGGTACCCCCAAATCATGACATTTCAACCATTCTTATTCTATAATAATAAACCAACCAGTTTAGGGGATTTCCCAGATTAAGGAACCAAATATGAACAACAATCAATTGTGCCTGTGAACCCCTGGGACGTCTTCTACCGCTACCAAGCTGTTGGCATGTTCATGTTCGCAACTAGCCAAGATACGGGAGTACGGGAGTATACGGGAGACGGGCGTACTAATGCGAGGTGACCAATTCCCGAGAATCATCGAGGAATTTCGGAATTAAGGCGAACTCGACAGAGCAGCTCACTTCTGTGTCCACTTCCAACCAGACCTCCAAGCCCCTGTTTTATGGGGAAAATGGTGTACCTCCCAAACTGGCCATCACCAAAGACTTAATAACAAGCAGCCACTTGGTTAAGGGGTACCACCAGGGGACAAGCCATGTGCTATCCCTGGCTCCCCGGCATATTCCATACCCTTCAACATCTGAGCAAAGAGATGCAAGATGGACTCCTCTGCCAACGGCCTCAGAGGTCCCAGAGATGGATATGTTGCACCTGCCACATGACCGGGCACCCCTGGGCACCGTGGTTCAGGTGATATATCTATGGTGGTTGCTCAAGTCATAGGGTAACCCCAGTTATCATCCTTGATGAGCCATTTATAATACGAAACCGTCCATTCTTAGGGTCCCCTAGCTTGAGAAACCACCACATTCCAGAGGGCTTAGGATAATATTTTGGAGTTTTAATGTTTGGGCAAAGATTTTTTTCAGCATTTTGGCCCACACAGAACCTGTTGCCAGTGGTTTGCCAAGTCTATGGTCAAAGCAGAATTTCTGATGAAAGTTGAGAGGTTTAATTGCAAAATGGGGACATAGCCCACTCTGTCTTGATCCGCAACCATTTCGGTGTCATTTCGACGGGGTCTCCGGCTTGAAGAAGCGAATCATTGCTTGGCCGCCCACTGAAAATGACCGCAGCTAGAGTATGTTGCTGGAATGAATCATCCTTGCGGATCCCACATTTATATAGAAATACCTTCCAAAAGAATAGCTCGTATTCAAATTTGGAAACAACTTTGAACAATTGAATCGCATCAATCGCCTAATAGTAGTTGCTGTGGATCCCGTTTCTTATTTCAATTCAAACATATTATCAGTTGATTATTAGCCATTAATGAATCATTATATTATATTCTCTATTATTAATATAATCACTAAGCGTTGAATATTTTATAACCATTATGATTATAAGCATTATCCTGAACAATTGTGATTCCATTTTGATTAAGCATTATGATCAACCATTCTGATTCACCATTCTGCTTAACCTTTATGATTAATCATTATGATCGACCATTCTGACTAACAATTAATGACTAACCACCAATTATTCATTAACCACTATGATTAACCATTAATCAACAATTATGTTCAATCATTTGTATTCTCACAACTGACACCGAAGAATAAACTTAAATGGTTACTTCGTATGTACTTAACCATTATGATTAACCATGATGATTCTCTCAGGAATAAAAATTCTCTATTCTCAACCACGTTGCGGATCCGCTCGGAGAAAAACCACTGGCTCAGCTGCCCTGCTCCGAAGCCGCTGCCAAGCTGTCCAACCAAATGCGAAGGTCGCCACCTGCGAGCGCAAGAAGGACCCCAGGTGAGGAGAATGATCCGTAGTTTTTTTGTTTGCTGCTTATGATGGCTAGTAGTGGCTAATTCATGGTTAATACTGGCCAAGCATAGTTTATCAATGACTAATAATGGCTGATCGTGATCAATTGATGATCAATAATGGATAATAATGGAGGATAATCATCAAAAATTAAGGCTCAAGTTGCACTCCATCCTTACTACTTCATGGTGGTTCTTCACCACACTAACTCCCACTACGGATTGACGACCACCGCCCATTGCTATCACAACAATTGCTGCCCAACGGCCAACAAAAGCTGTAAGACATTCTCAATGACCAAGAGCAATTTGAAAAATTCCTTTGTTTTGAAAAAATGATTATTATGCTAGGGCTCATGAAGATAGTCATGATGGCGATAGTTACAATCAAGAAAAACCATGATGGCGGCGTGACTTTTCCAGGCTCGCAGGGATATCCAGCATGCTGATGGTGAGATATTTGTTTCTCGACCAATATCCTGATGATGGTGGCACGGGTGAGGCGGTGACACCTTGACGGCGATCAACCATTGTCAAGAGTTGTAGCGATATGGCGTGATGATGACTCTTGATAAGTACGCTGAAACTTGGGACACGACCAACAATA
The DNA here is from genome assembly GCA_009767595.1 of Symbiodinium kawagutii. Classification (NCBI taxonomy): domain Eukaryota; class Dinophyceae; order Suessiales; family Symbiodiniaceae; genus Symbiodinium; species Symbiodinium kawagutii. The sequence continues at coordinate 398,455 of VSDK01017381.1, read as the reverse complement.
ATGAGATATGAAGAGGGACTGATGATGGATGTTACGGCAAAAATCTCGGGCAACCATAGAGAAACTTCACCAGCTTTAACCTCGTCGGGTACCCCAAGGGTGCACCCCCAATATTGTTTAAGATTGACCCCATTCGAGTCTTGTTGGGAAGCTGTTCGTCGATCTGTCTATTCTTACTTATTACCGTTATAGACACATGAGCACACGTCTATACAGAGATACATCGCACCATAAAGGTGTGTACAAGACGCATCATACATATACACATACATGTTGCCAAAACAACTATATAAGCACCTATGAGTGTGATACAAACAAACTCAACGAAAAATCAACTAAATCGATAATGATCTTCCACTCTCTTCTGTCAGTTTCCACTCGGAATTCTCTTGAACAAATCTAGATTTCCACCCAAAAAATAGCGACATTCCTCCAAAAAGAACGATTTTCCTCCGAAAATGGAGATGTTCCGCCGAAAAAAATGATGATGTTCCTCCGAAACGAAAATGGAGATGTTCCGCCGAAAAATGATGTTCCTCCGAAACGAACATGGGGATGTTCCGCCGACAAATTGGGATTTTCCATGGACCTTCCTATCCTCCTCCGCAAAAAAGCTCCACCTGCGCAGTATTCCATGATGTTCACCAAGGCTTGACCGTGGACAGCTGAGCCCGGCCGCGTGGTGCGGGGCCCCGTGCCAAGCACGGCCGTGGAAGGTGTGGAGCAGGGGGAATTTGAGTGGTGAATTGGAGTGGTGAATTACTAATAATATCAATCATTATTGATGGTTAATGGTGGTTAATGCTTAGTGGTGAATTTGAATTTATTGATGTGGCTCAATGTGGTGCATTTGAATTGATGGTTCGTGGTGGCTAGTAGTGGTTAATCATGGCCAATCTCCACTGGTAGTGGTTAATTCGTGGCTAATTACTGGGGGTCATCGTGATGGTTAGTGGTGGTCAATGGCCTATTCTCGGATCATTGATGGTTAACGGTTTTGTTGATGGTTTGATCTATGGTTCAGCGGGGTCAGCCAACGGTTATTTATGTTTTATTCGTGCTTAATTTGAAAGTTGATTAATGGCTTGAAGCTATCGGTTAATGTGAATGTATGAATAATAAACGGCTTGTTCACGGTTCGCTATGGACAATTTATGGTTCATAGTCATAGTGTCTAAATTCTTAGTACTTGTGGTGAATAAGGGTTATACATGGGATGATGCAGGCTTGGTTGCGGGATCATCAATGGTTGATAATGTTTTCTGATGTCTATCACATCATTGCGAATGATCAATACGAGTGGTTGAAAAAAAAACAATGTTGGTCAATAGTGGTTGACCATGGCTCACAACTGATGGTCAACAGTAGTGAATCATAGTTCAACGCAAGGTGTGTACGTCACGCATGTATCTATTGATCAATGTACCTGTACCAGAATGCTGATGTATATTATAATGTATAAAATGGTGTAAATATATCATGTACATGCCGATACATGTGTTATGTACTATGTGTCTACAACCCAGACTATGTATCTGTCTATGCACGGATGCGTGATATTTTTGTAGTGATATTACAATATGTATAATATATTCCTAACTACATGTGCGTGTGTCCATGCTATGCACTACAATGCTGCTCATGGTGGCTAATAATGGCTAATAAGCGCAAATCAAAAAGCGGATGGTAAGAATGGTTGAGACGCTCCGTAGGCTGTACAAATGGTTGATAATGGGTTTTTAATCTGGCTGAAAATGGTAGATCGCAAACTATTACTACCTCGTAGTCAAAGTCACATCGTGCTTGATACCAAGTGGTACCATCGTTCGAAACAACCCAGGGATACAGCATATCAATGGAGCAATTGTCCACAGCCAACCCGCCAACCAAACAGAGGCCCCCAAGGTGTAGCCATCCAACCAAGATAGGGAGTACAAACAACATGGGTAAAATAGGTGGGTATACCAAACAATTAGATTAGATAGGTAGTAACCAGGTAGTATAGGTGGTTTGTGGGCTCAAGTTATATGGGACCCCCAGTTATCATCCTTTATTAACCATTTATACTAATAAAACAGCTATGACTTTGTGGTTCCCTATGGCTTCAAAAACCACCACATCCAGCAATCAGGGAACACCTCCAACCCACCGTTGCCTGCGTGCAAAAAGGATGTAACATGAGTGACCTCAGCTCTTTTCCCAAGCAGGGCTCCCCTTTGTTGTTGTGGCGGCCTTTGTTCTGGTGGAGTCCACTAGTGATGGCTGGTGTGGCTGATGGCTCACCAATTTACGAGTCAGCTACTAACTGTCCCCACTTGTTGATGATTAGTTTGATTTACTCACAACTCTTCAACATGAAGGGTCATGTAAGGATCTATACTAAGCATTGATGAAGCGTTGCCAATCAAGCAGTTGACCATAGTGCCTCATGGCGAAGCATCATGCACAATTTCTGTATAGCTATTGACCAAGTTCAGACATCAACCATGCTAGAGCATAGTTACCACATCTAAACCAATTTCAAGCAGTTTTAACCAACATTATTTACCATTACGGAAACATGATTCACAATATCATGTGGCTGTTGGTTGAGATCTATGTTTAGTTTATTGAAGGGAAACGACCAATCTTGAGAATTTCATGGAATTTCTGTGCTCCATGCCCTCAAAGCTGAACGTCTCTGCACCTTGCGATGGCTGGGGCTCTGGCAACATTGGGATGCTTCAACCTGAACGGATGGACAACAACAGCGGGAATGAAAAGTTGCTGGACATTTGGGCTGGATGCCATCCACCTTGGGGAACTGTGCTTTTGTTCGGAAGGACAACCTTCCAGGGAAATTGCTTCACGGATCTTCCAAGCGCATGGCTGGAAACTCATCTTCCAATTTCCAGCTGAGGTCCACTTTATCCAAGCAAGTAAACAGCTAAGCATGTGACCCAGGCCTCCTAGTAGACCCTAGGGTCGCTTCACTTTCAGCCTGGACACCCCTACTAAACAGCAAGATCTGAGAGCGGATCCTCTTCAGTACCTCAACTTCCTGAAGGGCCAAGGCTCGATCTTTGTCCTCCAAGCAACTTCGCGCTCAAACGAAGCAGTTTATTTTCCCATTTCGACAAGTTGTTGGTACTGGTCAAATCAAAATGATGCTCGTTATGGCTAACAGTGCCTGTGATTGAACCAACTAGCCAACTAGCCATCACAGCAAAAGCCTCGCAATTGATGCAAGGCTCCCGAGTCAGCTTAGCACAAGGTATTGAGTGGCAAGCGGAGTGTCCTTGAGATGGTCAAGGAAAACCACTTTGGCAACAACCTGATGGCACATGATGGCACCCACCATCGGAAGCGCAGGCGTTTGATCACCTTTCCATGCATCACAGTGTCACTGCATCGATGATTGGGAAGTTCAAGTGACACGCTCTTAGGTATGTTGGTCTTCAGACAAATGACATGGTAAGGCCTACTCATGGCAAGCAAAACCCTGAAAACCCTAAAGCACTCCCCAGCCGTCGCACGTGGCACCATCGTTTCCATCATGAACTGTTCATGGTTGATGGTGATTGATAACATTGATAACCCTCAACCCATAATTTCTCTTGTGAATTGGGCATTGAAGGAGACGTCAAGTTGGCAGAAAAACAACAACTGCGACCCAGGCCTGGTCACGCCCAGGAGTGTCAGAGGACTCCGCCAAATGCCTGAGAACTTACGAGCTAGAGTCAGCTAATGCAGTTCCGGTTTGAACCTTCCACGTCACATCTCTTGATATATGGATCTTAATCCGATTCTCATTTTATTTGTGTAAGTAGACTTCAAATCAGAGCGTGGATCTCAATCACGGAAGTGAGTTGAAGCTACCTCCAGCGGAAAAAGGACAAAGTTGCGGCAGCCATGGTCCATGTTTAATACAACTGCTGCAGGGCATTGAATTGACAATAGGGTTGATTCTACTACGTTGATAATCCCTCGTAGCCAGCTGGATAATGAAGAGTTATGAATTAATATCTCCCAGCAACCATAATTCTTATTTGCAAGTAAGAATCATCAACTACTATCAACCATCACTGCCAACATCTATTCACTAGCATTAACTCTTACTAACAAGTTGGTTTTGGTTGACGGTGCGCTATCCTTCTCAGTTGGCTCAAATGCACTGAGACACTGACGCAGTTCCGTACTGACCGCGTCCCAGAAAGCGAAGGGTGCGGAAACCATGGGCCTAGTGGCAGCTGAAGCACACTCTGGAGTTCCAACCGCTTCCAACGACTCGTCAGCCAGACATGTGGACCTGCCACATGGGTGTTTCTCAAGCCATAGGATACCCTACAAATGCTTGGTTTACTATCAATTAACGGCTGATATTAGGTGATTTGCTGGGTACCCCTATTTGAATAACCACCGCTGTGAAAAGAGCCCCTCTCCATGCCACATCAATAAACAAACTCATGGGAATCTATGTGCAAACTGTCCTCTCTTTCCATCCAAAATCAGATCGGTTTTTAACCTTGTGCCAATTTTGAGCGATCATGATGGCAAATACACCAATTCAAACAACTGGACAATCATTACCTTCATCTCCTGTAAGAAGTGTTGCTTGCATGCAGACCTTTAATTGAGTAGTCGCGGCATCCTATATGGAAAATCCATATTACCGGTTTATAACATGGGACCATATAGAATCTTTTGACAATACAAATCAAACAACCTATTTAGGGCAACAATCATTGGCAATCCCTGATATTCATGGTTCTTGGTAGTCGACCATGAAATCCACGATTCGCAACTAGAAGTGATCATAAAGAATCATCATCAAACTATCCACTATCAAGCACTATACTCACGGCAATCTACCGTTATCCACCGTTCTCAATCATATAGTCATAAATGATGATGCAGCACTGCACCATGATAAACCATCCTTTACCAACCAATGATAGCCAGACTTCACCAGTACGAACCGTGGTTCACCAGCAACTCCCAGTCCGGACCGTTGACGTCGACTGGGTAGACCCCACGGCCAATATCTTCTCGGGGACCATGGAATCACCACTGGGAAGCACCCGGGATAGCAGCTCCTGGAGTAAGCGGAACGAGTGAAGTATTGGTTAATTGTTGGTGATTAATAGTTGTGATTGATGGTATGGAGCTTCATAGTGGTTTGTGGTTGGATGTGGAGTTATCATATTGATGATTGGGGCAAGCATCCAATTGTGGTTAGTGTTTATGATATGGATTGTCAATTGATATGATTGCTTAATAGTGGTTAGTGGTTGATGACTATATATCAATGGTGATTAGTGGTCAATTGAGGATGATTGGATTGATGGTTAATAGATCTTAATAGTGGTTGATGATTGGATTGATTATATAATGTTGATATATGTCAATAGTGGTTGACAATATGGGTGATATGGTCGTTAATCATGGATAATGGTTCCTTAAAAGTGGTATTCGGTGTTTATTCAATGCAATTCAAAGTTCTATAACGGTTAGTATCGGCTAAGTGGTATCTATATATGTTGATGAGAGCACTATCAATCAAACAATAGGTGGTATCCTTGGAGTTCAAACGGTTCAAAGTGGTTCATAATCTTGCACAATTAATGACAGCAGTAGTGGTTGAAAGTCGCTCATGATGGTTCGACCTATACTGACCAATAATGGTCAATGATAAGGGTTTAGGGGTAGGTTAATCAAGGTGGATCCTTTCATATCCCTGGACAACAACATGAAAAATCGTTGACCCTGATAGAATGCGTACCCCTACAGTGACGTTGCACCGTGCTGTGCTTCCCAGCAGTTGCTACAGCTTTGGCCCACTTCGATCCTCAAGGGGCTCCCTAAATAATGTCTATCATGCAATTCATACACAAATTCGGGGTGAAAAGACCAACCACTGACTCCTCTCTGCTTGCTGCTTGCTACTGATTTGTACCTTTGAATTTCCTGTTTACCACTCACGCTTCCACCTTTGACTTTCTACTTGTATGTTGCTACATGTCACTTCTTTCTTTCAACTTCTTACTTCTCTTGCTGCGCATACCTTGCACTTGCCAAGTACTGCTTATCACTTTTTTCCCGACTTGCTGCATACTACTACCTACTGATTATGTGTTACTTGCTTCTTGTTGCTTGCTCCTTGTTACTTGTTGGTGGCTGGATCTTTCCATTTTTCTGCCTACTTCTCGCTGCGCACTACTACGCACCACTTACCTTACCCCACGAGGATGAATCCTGATCCTCCAAAATTGCCGATGAGTTGAAGTCAGCTGAGATTGCTGGTGAATCAAAGAACGGATCAGCGATGTTCAAAGAACTGGAATAGCACAAACGAAAGCGTAGCACGAATTTCGAGGAGGGATATGCACTGATCCGGAGACCACATTGTCAGTATGCAAGCTCAAAACATACCAGAAAGGGTAATTAGCCTGGATATAAGCTGGTTAAAAGCTACTTGTCTAGCATAGCTAATAGTTACCTTAGTGAAGCAACCTGGACCTCCGGGACCCCAATGTCATCGCCGTGTCCTCGCCCGCGCCCGCCTCATGTGCAACAAACCCCCACCCGTGGTTGGTGCTTTCGGTACTGAAAATGATCGACGGTTGAAGGTCGAATGTGGTACCCTCTAACATGGCTGGCTGGAAAATACGCCAGCCACATGGATCATTTCCGAGGGTTTCTCGACAAAATATGTTGATTTTCCGTTGCCATCTTAAATTACCAGAGTGTGTCTGAGGTGACTTCAGTTGTTGTGGGATACCATAAATGATCATCTCCATCACTGATATGCTGATGCAGGTGCTGCACCATGCTGCCCATGATTGGTGAAGACTTGGGATTTCCAAGACAATTGTAGCTGTCTAAAGCTATCTGAAGAATTTCGTAATGCACCAGCCATGTGGAGGTTTCTCAGAATAGGGGACCCCCCAAATCATCTATTCTTAACCATTTATAAGTTATAAGTAATTAACCAACCATTTTTGGGGCACCCTCATTTTGAGAAACCAGCCATGTAAGCGCCACAAAATTCACGGCAGGCTGATCAAAGTTGAGAGCCCAACTACTGCCATCGCGCTCAGGCCGCCATGGCGCGAAACATAACTGCCACATCAACAGATCAGGGATGTGAAGGACCCCGTATCCAACTGAATCCAACTTGGACCTTTCGCTTTGGTGCTGTTTGTGGTGAATCTAGGGCAAGGCCCAGCAAGACATGTTTGATGAGAATTATCCGTATGTTGAATGATGTGTGATGATTGTGTAGTGTACATTGGTGTCTTATTGCCAACGTTGGTTCCTTCTTTTCTGGTGCCATGAATGGTCTGGGAATGCATCACTTCACTTGCTACTGCGCTGTGACCTTGTGATTTTCTGTTTAGCGTCTCTCAGCGCCACGTAGAACTTTGAATCACAGCGCCTCTCTGTAAAGATGCAAAACAACATCACCATGAAAGCACGGAGCAACTACCTATGTGGCAGCGGCTTTAGGGCGACCAGCCGCTTTCAAGGGGAAGGTATATCACAGACTCAGTGATCAGTGGCTTTCCAAAAGCAACAAATCTCTTCCACATTTGGGTGGACCCTGGGGGATCTCACCCTGGGTGACCGTACATCTCTTGGTACAACCACCAATTCAACACCCACGCCGGCTCTTTTTGCCCAGCACTTTGTACAGCCAGGCTGGCAAAGCGATGCTTGAGCCATGGCACAAGGGTGACAGCTGTCATGAACCGCCACTGACTGGATTTGTGGATCCCAATGACCGGATTCCTTCGATCATTTTCGGTTCAGAACCTCACTGGTTCCGGATTTTCTTCCCAGGCTGCCAATGCTTCCAAACACGGAAATCTCCGAGCCGTCCGACCCGGCCGAAGCGTCAAGCGCATCGTTTCACTTCTTCACCCTCGTCTAAGAGCTGATGCTTTTGGGCAATTAATCGAATGGCTGCTCTCGTCTTCTGTAGGGCCTGTCCTCAGCAGACGCAAACCACGCTGAACTAGTTGGATAACAGCAAAGTGACAATGGATTTTTGAAGCTAACTAGTTCAGCAAGTGATGCCGCAAGTGATCTCCCTCTCTCTCCATGTCATTTTGAAGCTCACCTGAACCCCTTTGTCACACTGCCACACCCAGTTTCTGAGAGGAATATCAGCCTGGTCTGCGCCAAAGGGATGCTCCATCTGCCGTGAAACAAATTCGATGCCGATCAAGCCTCGATCAGGAGTTCAGCGTGGTCAACCCTGCAGACTTCAAAAGATTCTACGATCATCAGCTTCGCTGAAAGGCAAAAAAAGCTAAGTGCACTGCTTTTTGTATTTGTGTTAATTAAACATGTTCATGAGTCCTAAGTCGCATGAAGTTGCGAAACTTGCGAAACTTGGTGCATTCCAAACATATCAACTGCTTTTTGATTGGTGCTATAGCGCGATCAAGGGGCTGAAGCTCAAAGATCCCTGCATCAACATCAAGCCTAAAGGAGGCACCTTTCCAATGATGGCAAATGGAAAGCTCATGCAAAATACCAGCAGAAGAGTTCGCATGTGTACCTAGGGCCACAGGAGTACGACGGCACTGTGCAACGGAAAGAAGTCATGAGGTCCCGAAACCAGGCGAATTCACTCCTAGCACACCACCAGTACGTGGTGGTTTCTCAAAATAGGGATACCCCCAAATCATGTAGTTCTTTACTAATTATAGCACCAAACAAACCCATTTTTGGGGCTCCCTATTACCTTTCCATATCATACATTGCACGGCCCAAAAAATGCTGCCACCAAGCTGCTGCAAAGGGCGCCGGGCTGGGCTGATTGACAATCATTTCGCAGAATTTGTAGCTCCCAAACATGTTGGAAGCCAAGGCATACATCCCACTGGCAAGCTCGCTGGAATAGACCCCCAAGGTCTGCCCTCGGTGGATGGTGGTGAAAATGGCATCAAAGCAGCAGTAGATTCGATTTCCAGATTGGGAAATCTGCCTGGCATCATCTGGATGGAGATGTTTGTCAAAGCTCTCCCAGCAGTCCACGGCATTGGACGGATGGGGTCCTTTTTCTTTGGACAATGAAAGTTCGATCAAAGCACAAGCCGCATCAAGAAGCCCCAACATCCGATGCTCGTTCTGCTCAATCTCATCCGCATTCGGTTTGTCTTCACTTTTGTCCTGCAGGCATTGCTTACACAAATGAGACGACAATCAAAGTTTACTGAAAAGAAAGAGTAGAAGGACCGTTTTTGCTGCTTCGGACCCTGAACACTCTAATCATATGTAAATTTCAAGGTAGTTGAGTCCAATTTCAAGGCACTTGGCAATCCAAAGACCCAGATCTACACCTTCAACGCCACGCATCACCTCGCCCGTTGTGCCCCGTTGTGCGCCCGTGTCCAGAAAGATGACCTCCTGGTTGTTGGCTGAACACACGGCCAGGCCAATGGCGTTGGTGCCGATTTCCTGCACCTGCTGCCTGGAAGCCTCACAGCAGCGTCAGAAACCGCATGGGAACCATCACGTCATGTGAGTTGATTAACAAACAGTAACAACAACAACAACAACAACAACAACAACAACAACAACAACAACAGTAACCATCATAGTGACAATTATGAACAACTTCGCAGCTATGTTGATTATAATCACGAGTTTTATTTGCAGATACAGTTGTAGTGATTGTAATAGTGTAAATCTTAATGTGTTTTTTTGTTTTTATGATGTAGTGATTGCTTATCCTTATTATTGTTATTGATGGCTATTGATGGCGATGAGTAATCTTGCGCGTGGAATCACAGGGTGTTTGAATTGGAAACATGTTAACCTCAATAACACCCAGTATTTGATGGCATTTCACCAGCTATTCATTGGTAAACATGTGGTGAATTATTCATACGGGTCTATCAATACATATAAAAATCTCAATAACATATTCCCAACAGCAGGATGCTTTTGGGATTCAATGTTTAGAAGAAGGGGGTGGTGGCACCATCTTCCGAGAAAAATCGGCGGACACGGGTTCCGGGAACCTTGGAACATTGGTTCCCAAAGTTTGTTGCTGCTGTTGGGTTGCAAAGCTGGGTTAATCAACAATTTGAAAACTGTTTGCTGTGAGATCCCCATGATAACAAACAGCATACTTGGATGGAAAACACAGGCGATTTGTTGTAGTTACAGGTTCAGAGTTGTTGCTTTGGCGTTTGCCACAAGGCTTTTGACATACGTGTCCCTGAAAGTAGTGTCTCAAATTCAAGATATCCAAAAAAGTGTCCCTGGAAAAAAGAACCCACCAATTCTTGCGTGGTTCAGAAAGGCTCATTGTCGATGAAAGATAGAGAGAGAGAGAGAGTTAATAATTCGTAATAAGATCTAATAAGTAGCCGACACTAAGTGTTCACATTGGTCATTAGTTGGGTTGACTTGTATTTACTCGGCCACGCTTGCAGTCGTCGCCCCGTTTCGTGATGTCAAGTCTTACCTGGTCGCAAGTTGCTCAACTTAGCCCTAAGAGTACCGCTGAAGTGCTGTCAAGCAGCCCACCACCTTTCGTAGGAAAGTTGAAATCCTGACAAGAAGAAATCCACTGTGGAAGAATCGGTGAACAAGCTGGGGTTGTCCATAAATGGTTATTTATGTATATTATATGTATTCATGAATAAGGAAACAACCAGTTCTGGGGGGTGCACCATTTTTGGACAAACCCAGCTGGTGAATACTACAGGGAAAAGTTCGAAATCAAACAGCCAGGGTGTATTCACGTGCATCGCCGAGTGACGAAACGCCAAGAGAATCCTAGGACACGCGACGACTCTACGGTCAGAATCTCCGAACACTGGATGGAAATTGATGGTTGATGAATGGTCAATCAGTGGTAAATTGATAATAGTGAATTGATAGCTGATTGATGGTGAACTAATGATGAACTGAATTGATGGCGAATTGATGGGTGACTAAACTGATGGCCTATTGGGCCCATAGATGGCTGTATTTGATGGCAATTTGATGGTCCATTGATGGTTCGCAGTGGTGAATTGATGGTCCATTGATGGTTAGTTGGCGTTTGGTTTGATGGCGAATTGATGCTGAATCTGATGGTGAATTGATTCCGAACTTGATGGTTGATGGATGGTCCATACATGACCAAATAATTTCAAAATTCAACAATCAACCTGAAGCTGAAGACACAAATCATCCCCACCATAGCAGCACCATGAACTCCCAAAAAACACTCCGGGAACCTGAAGGGACTGAAATGAACTTTCCTGAGTGAAACTATTCTGAAGCTATTCTGTCTTCGTTGCTATCCCTGAGTTCCAACGGTAGATCCCAATGGAAAAACCCACGGTTTTGACCAACGGCGGTGACCACGACGGCGATCCGGCGAGACTCGATAGCGGCAAGGCGATCAACTCATGCACCGTCAGCGGTATCTTAAAGGCATTCCTCTGACGGCGTCACCGGGCACCACTCAATGGTTGGAGGTGGCCTACCTCCAGACCGTACCACCAAGTCACCATTGGGGTAGGCGGTCGAAGTAAGCTTGTGTACGGTCAAAAACTCTCTTAGATGAATCATCAAGAATCATCAAGCTTTGGCACCATCAACCAATGTGTTGCCATGATATCATTGTTATTCAATGGGATCGAAGAGCTGGGTAGTTCAGGCCCGGAACTGCTGCGTGAGCAGAAACGCTGGCATGTCCGACTCAGGATCCTCAACCCATCCGGTTTACGAAAAAATGCACGTCATAAATATGTGTCATTAAGCATTAAGTTCTTCCTTTTATTGTTGGTGATTATCCCCCATGATTGGTAGGTCAATATTGACCCATAGCCATTTGTCAAATGTCGAGGCCTCACTCTTTCTCTGCCAAAGTCTCACATGTTGTGGCATGGTCTTGGTCAGTAGAGCCTTGGCTCGGCAGTACAACTTGAAGGGGACGAAGTGGAAACTGGGTATCAATACTTAACGAATGGTTAATTAATGGCCATTGATACGACCAGACGCTGTCGTTTGCCCGGACGCGAACAAATCTGCATCTTCATCATCATCTCATCATCTTCATCACCATTATCGTCGTACAAAACCCTAAACCCTAACCCCAAACCCTAAACCCTATAACCCTAAAACCCCTAAACCCTTGATTCATATGTATATTTAGGGTCTAATACCCCTGTAACCCCTCTCGACCCTGTCTGAACCCCTTCCTATTGTTTTCCTTTCCTTTCCTTTTTCTTTCCTTTCTTTTCCTTTTCTTTGACCCCTTCCTATTGCTTTCCTTTCTCTTCCTGTTCTTGTCTTTTCTTTTTCTGGGTCTGAACCCCTGCCTTTTCAGCAAGCCTTTCCATCAAGGGTTTTGTTCTTTCTCTCTGCACCTTCCGTCGCAGCAGACAGCACCGCACGCAAAAGTCAAAAACATTAGGCTGATCGTTGAATAGCTATTTATTTGTTAACTAAGACTGCCTTTAATCTTTTCTTTGATCCTGACGGGCTGAGAAAGCTACCTGTGGTTCCCTCGGCAGGAGCCGCCGGGGTCTCCACGACCGGAGGCAGGCCTTGCATGTTGTGTCTGTCTGTTGAGCGGCCGAATGCTTTTCATTTGTCACATCTGAGTTCTTTTTCTCTCTCCGGAACACTTTGATTGGCTTAGCAGGCTACGGACCGCTGGCTGTGCAGGAGCTGCCGGGGTCTCCACGACCGGCGGCAGACCTTGAATTTTGCGTGTGTCTGTTGAGCGGCTCTTTCGAGCTCTTCTCATCTGTCACATCTGAGTTCTTTGTCTCTTTCAGCAAAACTGCGTGGCTTAGCAGGCTACGGACCGCTGGCTGCGCCGCCGGGTTTGCCACTGCGAAGCCTTGCAGGAGGTATGGAATTGCTGACGGACCCATTCTATGAAATTTGATCTCTGAGGAGGCTACCCATTGCGGTGATACACCCCCCCAAAAGGTGTGCCCGCAGGGTACGAGGCAGTGCGGAGCCGTCTTCTCCTCTACATGGGACAATGTTGCCAACAGACGACAGAAAAGAAAAGAAAGACATTTGTGCTGCCTCGTAGCACACCACACAGGGCTCTGTGTCGGTCACTCCTAAGAGTTTGACCTGCATCTTGGCGTTGGTCAGTATTCAGATCTGGTGGTTTCTTTGAGGTTTGAACACAGGTGGTGGTCACTGCGCGGCAGGTTGGGCAGCCCGGCATTTCCTGTCGAAGAGTTCAGGTACGGGATCCGAGTCATTCCAATCAGCTGAACTCAAAAAATACCACAGTGCTCGTACCGAAGGCCTGAGAGTTGTCTGAGGCTTTCTGCGTTTGCAGGGCTCTGGAAACGGCTGCTGGGAAAAATGGCTGCAGTCCTGTGATTAGAACATGATCGCTGGCTTCCGTGTGGGTGTTTTAGACAAACCAGTCTGCAGGATGTCCATCACCCTTACGCTTGTGAGACTGCTGCTGGTGAACCAAATCCTTTTCTCGACGCCCTCTGTGCGGATAGGGCGGGTCGGTTGCGTGCTAAGCTGCCACCGGAATTCCTCTCAGTTGTGTGCTCGGTTGAGGCAGGGACGTTGTCAGCCTGTCTGTTGCATGTCAAGACAGTGAATATGTTTGTGGCAATTGGACCTGTGTATGGATTGCAAGATGTCATCTGGAATTTATGACGCTAGGTGGTAATGTTGGTTCCTATTGCGCGTAGGCCTGTGCGGTGGCGCCACCGCGGCAATGCCGGCGGTGCTTTGACGACCACCCCTTGGCGGACCGCGGGCTGGAGGTTCTCCGGCCGACGGCCGGGCGGTGGTTGAAACCTTAGTGGGACAGAAACTCTGTGTGGCTGCGCGTAACCGTTTCTGACAGTGATCTAGGGAAGGAGGCCGAGCGACACCGCAGTCTCGCCGTTGGTGACCAGGTGGCGATGTGAGATCCAACGCCTTGATTTTCAACGGGTTGTCGGGTAAGCGAAGACGTGCAAAGTTATCCACAACAAGGACTTCATTTGCTATTGAAGGTCTACTGGTATCCTTTCATCCTCTTCTGAGAGGCGGACACGCTGCAGCTCTGCATCTTTGTGTCGCAGCATTCCACTTCGTCGTTGTTCATGCTGGTGGCCTGACGAACAAACGGAACCCAGATGACGCCGAGATGGCGTGGCTGTCGTTCGCATGGAAGGTTTGAACAACTTGACTTGACAAAGACAAAAAAGGGGCAGCATCAGAGCAAAGATCGGTTTGCAATCTCTTGATGGTCAAACAATGTTTCAAAAAACGTCGTTGGTCTCTATGCCAGCATGGACCCTACAGAAAACACTGGGTGAAACACGGCAGGTGCGCTTTCACTTGTCTGCTCGACTTTGAATCTCAAAATGAAGGTTTTGCTCGCGCCAACGGCAAACCCCAGGTACCCGGAAGCCAATTTACAATCGAAGATGCAAAAAAAATCAAAAAAATTACCCTTGACCCTAGACGACGTTTTTGCGCGATTTCATTTTTATGTTCCATCTGGAAAAGCATGGAGATCTTGCCAGCTGCAACCATACGCAACAATTTGCCAGATACAACAACATGTGTTACAGTGTTGCATCGTTACATCTTGCAGAGCTTGCTCTATAGAAAGGCAGCAGCAAATTTCAAAATGAAGGTTTTCGCGCGCCAACGGCAAACCCCAGGTAATTACCTGGAAGCCAATTTAAAGTCGAAGATGCAAAAAAAACATCGAAAAATTTACCCTTGACCCTTGACCCTAGACGATGTTTTTGCGCGGTTTCATGTTTTTGTTTCATGTGGCATGCAGTTTGGCGATGCAGCAAAGGCACATGAAGAAATGCTAAACCCGAAACATTGCAGTCTGACAACAGCACGCCTTTCTTTGGCAATATTTTTTTAGCATCGTTGGATACCGTTTAATAATTACCAAAGACAAACTATGCTCGTTATGAACAGAGGGTCGCACTTTGTTTCAAACACGTCTGCTCTAGTCTGAGCGCTGTACCCTTGCATGAAGAACTGCCGGGGCAGCACAAGATACATAGGTTTTAAATCGATGTTTGCTGGATGCAAAAATTTACAGAGCATAAGTTTAATGCTTATATTAATCATGCGCGCAACACCCAAAACTGTTTCATTTCTCTTACATATGTAGCGCTGTTTACAATGTAAAAAACAAGATGCCCATCAACTAAACAGAATGTTGCGCATTGCAAACAACATGTTTTTATCGCAGGAAAAAATCAATTGCAGCGGGTGAAAAAGCAAACAGGTATGGACGCAAGACGGGGAGGAGGAGACCAAGGGGAAGAATGATTACTCAAATGACATGGGACCAACGGGCGGGTGGGTCTATGCCAGGAAAACACAACAACACATGGTGTAATATCACTGTCAAACAGCACGTTGAACCCTAAAACCCTAAACCCTAAAACCCTAAAACCCCAAAACCCTAAAACCCTAAACCCTAAAACCCTAAAACCCTAAAAATCCCAAAACCCTAAAACCCTAAACCCTAAAACCCTTAAACCCTAAACCCTAAAAACCTTTTAAAAAAAACTACATGACAGTGAATTCTTGGGCAAACGGCAGTGTCTCGTGTATTAATACTACCAAAAAAATTGTAAATTAATGGTTATTCATGGCTATCAAGTGGAATGGCTACAATGGTAAATGGGGCTCTGCTAAAAATGGCGTCCACGGAATCCAAGTCATGACACGTGCCCAACCATGACTGGAGGGAAAACTCTTTAAAAGGAGCACAAACTCATTGAAGCATCCATGCTTTCACGTGGATCTATAGTTGCGTACCATGGGTAGGTCCTTGTCCGAAATGCTCCAACGGGCAACCCTTTTTTGGTTTGCAGGGTGGTCAATTTACACAGTGTAAAAACTATCATCAAACATCGGTAAGCTGTCTTAACATGTCATGTCTCAACGCTATCAAGCAAGTGCTATATCATCACCATGAGAACCAACATTCGAACTTCCAAAGGGCCATTTCACTTCAAGCCACCAGAACATGCCAGAAATTCATATGTCGTATGTATGTCTGCATGTATGTAAAAACACATAGATATGTACTTGCAAAAAGATATATATATATATCTATATATAGATATACACCATGTTTTTATATCTCTATATAATTAACTAAGTATATATGTATTTATATTATATGCATATCTCCCCAAAACGAACCTTTGCAGGAACCTGTCCAGAGAGATCGATGGGCATTTTGTCCACATGGACAAATCGGGATAACCCAAAAACACCTGAAGAATCAAACATCAAGTCTTGGCAACCTAATTAATTAATCATTTTGAGGTGACCGTATTCATATATTCATTTCCCTGTACCTCTGTTGGCATCAAACGGGTGCAGTTCAACTGTCTTCAAGACCCTTTGCCACCCTTGGCAGTGACCAGCTGGCGAGTACGATTTTCAAGCAGGACAGCGCCAAACACATTGCCAATGTGATCCGATCATTTGAATATGTCTGGAAATGTGGTCTTGAAATTTGTGATGGCAAATTGGTCATCTGGCAGTGGGTCAAAACCCCGTACCCCTGGTTCCCATCATTAACCATTGTTTCCCTTATTGTTGTTGGTAAATCTTCCATTAGTTGGTTGGTTAACTGCTTGACCCATAGCCATCTAACTGCTACACCACGAACACCGACAATCACAACCAGAGCTGTAACGACTGCGCTACCAGTGCCACTAGGAAACTGCTACCAGGCCTGAACCCAGACAGGGCATCATGGGCACCAGCGCCACGGCCCTTTCGGCGTGCAGGGACAAAGGTCCCCGCTCTGTGATCCAAACGCGTTCCTTGGCTGTGGAAGGTTCGCCAGGGCAGCTTGGCTTGGCAGCTGTCAAATTAGGCCATCCGACATCACAGCCATCACAAAACAGGGGGAAGCATGGTAGGAGGAACGCAGATGATGTTGTTGCTGCTGCTGGTGATGATGATGATGATTGTTGATGATGATGATGATGATGATGATGATGATGATGATGAGGATGACGATGATGATGATGATGATGATGATGATGATGATGATGAGGAGGAGGAGGAGGAGGAGGATGATGAGGATGACGATGACGATGACGGTGACGATGGCGATGATGATGATGATGATGATGATGAGGAGGAGGATGATGATGATGATGATGATG
>VSDK01017381.1:358980-381099 GCA_009767595.1 Symbiodinium kawagutii | reverse complement strand
GATGATGATGATGATGATGATGATGATGATGATGATGATGATGATGATGATGATGATAATTATGATGATACTTATGATGATGATGGTGATGATGATGATGATAAATGGTAGATGATTATGTTGATGATTATGGTGGAAAATGATGATGATGATGATGATGATGATGATGATGATGATGATGATGATGATGGAAGATGATGATGGAAGTTGATGATGGAAGTTGATGATGGAAGTTGATGATGGAAGTTGATGATGGAAGTTGATGATGGAAGTTGATGATGCTTAGTAGTTTGCTGCCTGCTCGGTGTTTTCAACCCCTTTGAAAAATATTAGTCAACCGACCAGTTGTGAATAATCACTAGGGAAAATCAAACATGTTTAAAACCACGAGCCAGTTTCAGTACGAGTAGTTAGTGGCATGAGCAAGTTAGTTTACCAGATGGTAACGATCCAACCTTTGCGCAAGGGATTCGGAATAGCAATCCTCATCACCGGGAAGGCTCAAAACAGCAACGTGACCATAATGTTCATGATATCCTGCAAATGCTTTTCAACTCTTCAATAATGGTTGATCCTAATTATGGATAATCATATTACTATGACTCACTGGCTGATATCGCCAAATAGCAAACACAGGTAAATGAAGATCCCAACGCCGACTCCTATTCTCTTCGTACAGGGTCTGGGCATGTCTGGGCCCTTTTGGCCGTTACGTAATGAAAGAAGTCATTGCAGAACGAAACAAGTCCAGCGATCTCTTCCGCCTCTTAGGAACCAAGCAACATCCGCATTGGAACTGTAGTTTGCATACGCGACAGTAAGCATCAAAGAGCCTTGGAACCAACTCGAAATGCACAAGTGCCAATGACAAAGCCTGCAAAGAGGTATCGAGCAGGACATTGCAATTGCCAAGAAATGCCAAAATGCGACGATCAGGGATCTTAAACAGTTCTCGAATTAGAGATCCACAAATCATATGATTCAGGTTGGACATCGCCGGTTGGTACATGTCTTCGATTTATGGCGACCTTGGCCAGAGTCAAAGGTTGAAACTGCTTCAATCTGCTTCAGCTGCTTAGCTCGCTCCAAGAATGCTCCAACTCATCTCCCTGGCTACCAAGCCACAAGTGCCCGTGGCAAGTGGCGTATTCAAGTACTGCGGTTAACACTGGTGGAGCAGCACTATTTGGTTGGTCGCAATAACTTAGCTCACGAATTAATGGTGGTTGCCAACTGTTCAACGGTAAGAATCATTCACCATCCTTCAAACATGGCCGGTGCTTCAACATACAATCACCAACATAACATCATGGCCTATTAGCTCTTCCAATGGACCAGTGAGTATCAAGAATGAATCCACCATCAAATCCGGATGGTTTGCTACTTGGAAGACCTACAAATTGATACAAGTCGACCCAGGGACCCAAGGCATTTCCCCCCTCGCAAGTCCGGCGGCCTTGCACAACGCCCCATGGATCAACCAAGGCACTGCTCAAACCAACGGATACGAAGACCTTGGCCACTTTGGGCGACGGAATCGATTCCGTGCTGCAGCATCTTCCACCGGCACGCGCTAGTCCTGAAAGGCGATCGGCCTCGTGATTCATCTGATGACCGAACCTTAGCCCCTCAATATTACGCATCAACAGCATCAACAACAGCAATGAGGCCAGCAACAACCACGGAAGCATCAAAGGCAACAGCAAACAACTGCAACGTCATCACGATTGATATACCTGGGTAAGCCACCCATATCTAAAATTAACGCTTGAAATTTGAAACTCGAGAAACTCTCACTGTTTGATTGTCACCGAAATCGCCGTTTCACGTGTTTTCCCGCTTCAGTTTCCGTGTTTTATTTGTCCATGATTGTTTGCCGTTTCGTCAGGTTTTTTCGCCGTTTCAAACCCTACAAAAAAGAAAGAAAGTAAAAACATGCCAAACCGAAAATATTGTCGCCAGCAATTCTCAAAAAGCAATTCTTTTGCACATATTAGAAGACAAGCGCAACAGAATCAAATAGCCAACTATTCGTTAATGCAGTTAATAATCAACAGCATCAGCAAACCAGTGCTGTTGATTATGCTGTACTGAAACCATTGTTGCTATTCATTGTGCTGTGGTGGTTGATTTCTTCTGTTGCTAAATGCATCAACCGCAACAGCATCAATAACTGCGCCAGTTGCATGGCCGGCCTTGATACCCAAGCCGCAGCCGCAGGCGCAGGGCCAGCATTTCCGCTACGTCCGGGGCATTTTGATGGGACAACAAGGGGTGATTCACTGGTTTGTGGTTTCAACCCCTGTGAAAAGCATTAGTCAACCAACCATTTGTTAACAATTATACTGGGGGGGAGTACAACATGTTTCAAACCACCAACTAGTTGAGATTTTTTCCAAAATCCAACTGGCTGAGAGATTTTTCAACTGATGAGTCTTTTTTCAACCATCAATGTGGACATCAATGTGGGACATCAATGATGTTGATGTTCAACTGGTTGAGAGGTTTTTTCAACCCATCAACTGGATGATGTTTCCAATGTGTTGGTTCAATCGAAAACTACTAGAATTGACAAGTCACGATTGTTGTTAATCAGTATGATTGAGATCTATTGAAGGAAAGAACATCAATAAAAATCGCTAAATAATGATACTGTTGTCAAAATATGTTTAGTCAACGATCACCTGTTTGTAGACTTGATTCACTAGCTTGACGGTACAAGATCGGAGTACTGGTTGATGAAACCAGGTTTTGATGAGGGACCCCTGCGTACGGGCAGGTCACATCATCCAAAGATCAGCTCGAAAAAATCTCGAATGTCTGACCAATCAACATCTACTGCTCTTGATCTACAGATGGGAGGGACATGTGTTTTTGCTCGTGTGTTGTGGTGTTTTGTGCATTCTGAATTCCACGGTGGCGCCATGCTGCACCCGTTTTTTTGAATTTCATTCATGTCGCTCGGAGCCGCTCCGCCACCAGTTCGATCATGCGCATCTTGTAGCAACGACATGCACCGTGTGCGGCAGCGCTGCAAAAGTCTATGTTAACACACCATGTAGCCGGGCTAGTTTAGCGATTACTCATCCATCAATTAAGCCCTGTCATTGCTGGTGACGACTCTAATATCGTTGATTCAGAGGTTTGAAGGATTTTGAACACAAGACAAAATAGCCACTGAACGACCGATGGCCACCAGACAGGACAAGGCCATCTTCCTGAGTTTCGAAAGTTCTTAACAATACACATGTCCTGTGGCAAAAACAGTTCAAGGGTCCGATTGTCCAAAAATCATCAACTGTTAACAACCATCTGTCAAACAATATCTTGACTACATCATTCGCCACCTACTAGTAGCCATGCCACTAAACCAACAATCAGCGTAGGCATTCCAAGATAGCCAAATCATTCAGATTTTGAGATGGCTGTGGGTCAGTTCACCCTGTACCCCTGGTTCCCCTATAATTAGCCATATTGTTTTCCTTATAGTTTGGTTGGTGAACTTATCCCCCATGAAATTGCTGGTTAACTGCTTGACCCAGTTCGCCAGATGATCAGAGTGCCTGGCGAGTGAATTTCATCAAATCTGGCGCCGTCCGGACCAGTGCCGTGACCCACGATCCCCAACAGCCCCGCGCTCGCTCTTGCGCTGCGCATTTTGACGTCGGAGCTGCGCGCTTCGGGATCCGAAAAACACCAGTGAAAGCAGTCAACCCAAGCCTTTGAAGTGCGAGGTGAACCATCGGATTGGTTAGGACACTATGATTGTCGGTGGTTTCACAGTTTGCGCATGCACCATGTTGCTTTTTTGTTTGGATGATTGATGTTGTTACATGTTGTTACTGGTACTCTTAGCCTGCGCTGATGTTCGAAAATTCTCCCATGCATGGCACCTATCCCTCTTGAACCAGCCATAACCAGAGATCTTTCAGTCGCCGATCTGTCAAAGGTTCGATCTGTGGAATTGGATGCAAGGACCGATAGATGGTCTTTGCATGGAGTATACCTGGCGGTTTCATTCCTCAATTCTTATTTCTATTGGTGTTGGGGTACGCCAATGGACTGTCAATATCCAGATCCAGAGTCCCTTCAGATTGTGATAGATATCTAAAAAATAGATTGTCATTCAGGTTTTTAGATATGTCAAAAACCTGAGTGAAAACCTCAATTGGCTGGGGATCTGCTTTCGGCAACTGGGCGCCATTATCTTGCATGAGGCCCAGGATCTCTGGCGCGATGAGAGCTGTCTTTCACTGTACTGAATCTTTCGGAAAATCTTGGGAGTTAACCAGTTCGTGAACAGAAAAAAACCGATCAACAAGGCCCAATCATGTCTTCCGCGCTGACTTTCGCTTTGGCGGGAGAGTGTCCGGCCGACATTTCAGAAGAATTGGGTGAAGCTGGATGAACGATCGTAGATCCACTATTGAACCACCGCTGGATTTACCATAAACCGCTTGTGATGTTCATAAAATGCAGTTGGTTTGCAACTGCGACAGAGTATGATTCCCCAGTTCTAAGTTGATTCATAAACCATTTAACTATAGTCTAGTTTTATCCACCGTTCCATAACTGGTAGTTACCCAGTTGTAACTTCAATTCTTTATCTTGGCTGCCTTTCTCAACCTTCGTGGCACTGGCTCCCGGTTCCAATGATAGTGCGGCACGCTCAGCTGATGATTCGAATGATGGTCTATGGATGCGCACACTCACTTGGTAAGTGGTCACTAACCATGGTTTCTAGGGGTTATATGCTACCTTATAGAGCTTACAACATATAATTAAGCATGATTCTAACCCCAGCTGCACATCCAAGTATGGATGTCTATGGTAGGAATGATGGTCTTTATGATGCTTAATGTGGCAAACTGGATCAATATGAACCATCAATCATGGGGGATAAGTTCACCACCAAAAATAGGGAAAACAATGGTTAATGATGGTACACCAGGGGTACAGGGTTTTGACCCATAGCCATGTGGCTGATGATTTTAATGATGCTTTTCACCCTGGCCACATTCCGATTCTTGACGCTCACCAAGAGACAGCTGATCTTACGACCCAAAAATCACCGGTGACCCCCGACCCTTTTGAAGCACGTCAAAGTGTATCTCCGCAACATACCAAAAACACATCTACTTCCCCCTAATGATCTGCCATTGCCGCTTAATAGTCAGTATACTTTAGCTTGGTTATACTCTCAGCTGGTTAGTATGGTTGCTTCCCCCCCATCCATGGTGATTTAATCTTAAACGTTCCTGCCATTGCCGTTGCGCAGCCTAGTCTGGTCGATCTGATCACACAAGTGTTTGTCTAAAAATGGACTCTCCGACCCAGCATCCCTGGTTGAATTGCCACGGAATCTTCAGATCTTCCGTGGGCGAGAGGGGTAATAAAAGGATACAAAAGGCGAAAAGGCTCTCAACTGGCAAGATCATGTGCGAAACGAGTGTCCTTTTGATCATTTCTGCTGGTTTCAGTTGCCAATGGTATGCTAGCTGAACGACTAAAAACGGTGAAGGCGAGGAGAATACAACCAAAAATGTCGAACAATAACATACGTGGTTGGTGCTTTCAACCCAAAACTACTAGTCGACCAATCAAACACGTGTCACTATTGGTGAAAGCATATTCAAAACCACCAGCCAAATACAATGACCTACTGGATTGATGATTGGTTCCACTAGTTGGTAGACATACCTCTACTGAATCCTAACAGTTCTCAGCAGCTGGAACCGTTTCAAGGACGCATCCACGGTGAAAGACGTCTCGGGCCTTCTGACAATGTTTTGACATTGAGAGAAGGCAGTTGGAAGCAAGGATAAGGAGTGGTTCCTCATTGATGGCAACGGGGATCTATACAATTTCCAGGCAACAAGGCTATGAAATTCTAGAGCCATACCTCCAAGTCGATGTTTTCTCCGAGCTTTGGATGGCGTGCCTGGTTTGCCATCAAAATTTCCACGTAACAAGTGTGTCTCCGTCTTCTTCGATCTCCCACTTGTCGAAGGCGCAAAGGTTTGCAGACCTCAAGCCCTCTACTGCGCAAGAGGCATCCTCCAGGGGCCAAGCCGTACCAGCACCCCACATGTGTGAAGATTGTATACAGAGAATGGCATCAAGGTGGAACACCAGAGGCTCCATATTTGTCTTCATGAACTACAAATGTCTATATAGACCTTTGCCCTTTTGCTGGCAAACAAACCCAAGCTTCCGGCTTTCCAACACTTTTGTTTTGTTCCAAGTTCCTTCTGCGTGGCTCCTGCTACTAATCGATTGGTGCATCGCTACTGCAGCATTGGTCTTACAATATTCCCTCGTGCGCTAGGAAAGAACTGGAATGCTACAAGAACCTCAAGAACCACACTGTTCGAGTGCGTGATTCATCATTGATTGAAAGGAAAATGAAGGCCATTTCTGTATGGCAATGATCCCTGGCGGGTCCCCCCTAGAAACCTAGCCTATCGATCAAAGCTCGAGAAATCTTGGATGAATGAGTACCTGGGAAAGTGATGGAAAGTTGTGGTTATTCCCAAACGCAAATTTCTTACTTCGAGCGATCTCCACCGTAACATACGAACCTCTCATAATTTCTGGCCTCTCCTGGGGCACCAAAATTGTGGCATTCTATCTGGTATGCATACCTGGTTGGTGGTTTCAACCCCTACGAAAACTATTAGCAACCAACCATCTGTTAATAATTGCCAGGGAAAGTAAAAACTGTCTAAAATCACCAACCAGATACTGGTGTTTTATCTGACATCTCTTCCTTCACTCTATTTGGCATCTGGCATTCCACCTGGATAGCTTCTGACACTGGCAGTCTATCTGACATATTTTCTGGCATTCTTACTGGCATTTCTTCAGGCAGTCTTACTGATCTTACTGGATTCTGACATTCTCACTGGCCTTCTACCTACCTGACATTCTTGCTGAAATTCATTCCAGCATTTCTTGCCAGGCATTCTTTCGGACATTCTTTCTCACATGCTGGCATTCTGGCAGTGCCCACGGTCTCAGTCTGCAGCTCGGAGGGGAAGACAACTGACAAATCCAACCAAACCACCATGATGGTTGCTTATAATGGCTGACTAAGAAGCACTAAATGGTTGATTAGGATGATGGTTGTTAAGGATCCCATGACAAGCAACCCATGGCTTATTGCCCTCACTTGGCAGAGGAAAAATGGCCATCAAAGTACAACTCGTCGACTCATTCCTTGCCCTCCCATCCGTTCCCCGGCGGTCCCCAGCATCTGTGCTGGGTGGTGTTTCCCTTCCAGATTGAGTGCCAGTGCCAGTGATACTCGTCTTGAAGACATCCAAGTACAAGCAAGCATCCAGGAACGACATAACCATGAATGGCAGAAGCGGCAACCTTAGTCAATGCCGGAAAAATATGGGGTCCAGTATGAGACAGGTAAGTTCTTCAGCCAAACAACGGGTTCTTGCTTCCTGCGCAGCCAAGCAGCATGCTGTTGGTCGGAGTGAACCACAACACCACCTCCATGCTCATCCATGTACTTGCCACCACTAGAGTTATGACTGGAGAGATACAGATGGACAAGCACACACCTTGGGCTGCGGGAAGGCAATCCAGGGTGTGTCTCATGTCGCGACTTGGATCAAGATGCCCCTTGCTGTGGTCATAGGAGAAGCCATGCCATGTGTATACTTTATACTTTGTCTGGTTGGTGGTGGTTTCAACCCCTATGAAAATATAAATATGAACATGAGTCAATGTCAACCAACCATTTGTGGATAATTACTAGGGAAAATAAAAAACAACCATCAAACCACCAACTAGTTGTTGTGAGCACCCAAATGTGCCACAAGTTGAGATGGCCCGGCTAGATGTCAAAGCCGCTCTCTGCGTTGCTCGAAAAATGTAGAGGTCCAGGACTATTTGCATTTCAGGCCAATTTTGGAATAGGTTTCGTTGGGCCGTGCAGAAATGGTAAAGCCCGTGAACGAACCATGAAAAACCCGTGAAGAACAATCACAAAAGCCCAGATTTGGATCTTTTTGTTTTTTTCGCAAAAATCATGTTTTTCTCTCATGTCGATGGGTTTTCTTGGGATGGTCTAGATTTGTTTCCAGCACATGAATTCCCAGATTTGAAAGTGGTTGTGAAATCAGCTATACAGGTTTACTAGCTGGTGCTGTTTACCAGCTAGTGTTGCTGAGTCTGTGACGTGTGTGAGATTTGGTGGCTCAGCCTCGATGACATTAATGAATATCTCCAGGATCCGAGAAATACCTTTATATACATATATACAAGAAACTACAATCGGTGTTCAATTGTCCTTAGGTAAAACCATTCCTTTAATGTAACGGCAACCGCTTCCAACACAAACGTGAAGAGAGCGTCTACAAAGAAATTAAGTTGGACGCTTCCTAAAGTTTGCCAAATTATGGCATTTTTTGAATCAAAATGGGTAGATAGTTGTACACAAGTCATACATCATCAACAACGTTGGATTTTGAACCACAGAACTAAATCAACTGAATATATCTGAATTATTCTGAATTATATCCTCAATAAATCTAAATAATACTAAATCAATCAGCATGCACTAGTAGAACTCGTTCCCCAAGGACATCTGCGCAAGTTGTCGGCCAGGTTTCTGGTTTTGAAATTGAAGATCTTCCAAATCCATTGGCAGAATGTGTGGGCAAAAAACATCGAAAGGAAAGGCTGAACCTGGCGCTGAGACAACACCCATATACTAGACAAACTGAGTCATTTCATGTCATGTCAACAAAGATGTCATAGGGTTTCTTGAAATACGCTCAATCAACTGGATGAATTGGGGATACCCCTATTTTGAGAAACCACCATGTAGAAGAGCTGAACCAAGACATAATCGCACCCAAAGCCTGTCCAAGCCTCCACAAAGTGCAACATTTGCAACCTTCTGGGCGATCTGTCAAGAGCTTCCACAAAATGCATCGGCAAAACCCGATTATTGAAATAAAGTAAACGACCCATCTTGGCCTAGCTCCAGCAAGGGATTTCAGGACATGGACGTTATGTTAAGTCAAAAAGACTGGCATCGTGGCATGGACTTAATAGGTGACTAAGCCCACTATTTTCGCAAGGTTCAGATTTCAAAAGCTCGACATGCAGCAGTGCTGCAATCTTTGCCGAGAAGCCCATCGCAGAATTTCTTGCAAAGCCCAAATCGCACGATCGTAGTCGTTATCTGGAATAGCTTTTCCGACAGGTCCCTTTTGTAGCCTTGCTATCAACTCTGGAAGGAATAGCACGTTGCTGGCCAGGATGATGTACACTATGTACCTGGGCGGCATGACAAAAACCATGGGGGGGGGCGACCTGGATCCCAAGACGAACAGAAGCTGAAGGGAACGAGCAGCCCTTGAAGCTTTCAATTCGAAGCGCGAAGGCACTTGTGTGATTTGCCAAGAACATGCTGCAGCTGCCACAATACAGCTGTTGCAGTACCAAGTGCTAACATAGTGTTATCATCAACAAGAACATAGAGCAGCAAGGCAATTATAACCAGGGTTAAGTGCTTGCTTCGATGTGTTTTTAATGCTTCAAAGCTGCTCTGAGAATATGGTAGACTCAAAGACATGCCACCATCTTCCGTATCATTGAGTTGTTGTAAACCACCAAGAATGATAATGCATGATAATGCACTCGCTGTGTTTCCAGCCGCGAAGGGTCATTATTGGGGATTCGCTGCATTAACACCTAACGCGATTGATCATAGTGATGATGGGCGATGACGAGCAAGTGCTTACAGAGTACTGCACGCACAATCTTTCAAGAACTTGCTCTCTGCTGTTATCCTAAACTTCTTAAAATAAATGTTTGAATCTTGCTGGCCTCAACGTTGCACTGGAACATCCATGATTTTGAGAGCCAGCAATCGATGCCCAAGTGGATCCAAGTGGCTTCACTCGATGACCAAATCCAATTCTGCGGATGACCTTGGGACCGAGGTGTTCTTGGACACGAACGTTGAACTCGTTCAGTGAATCCCGTCCTGGCAGCGCTGGGTGCCGAGCCGACAAAAAGGTCCCTCCTGTGACACAACGGTAGTTCTTTGTAGTGCGACAAGCGAAAGTTCCAAGCAAAGCATTCGTAATCAGATCAGCTTGCGAATTATTTGTGGTACATTTATGGGTTAGAACCCCTCACAACTGGTAGAAATCTCTCCAGTTAAGTTATGCAAATAAACCTACATTTTCTGAAAGTTAGTGGCTTGGGATGGTTGATGCTTCGAACAACAATGGTTTAGCAAAATGCACTGTATTTGGAAACTGCATGCCACCCAATCAAGATGGGTCTTTGATGCTGTTCCGGTGGTGCAAATGGCTAAATCGGGGATGTGCTACGGCTAACGCTACGGGTCACCTCGGTCACCTCCAAACTTAACATGAACATAAGCTCTTGTACGATGAGGGCCAATTAGCGCTGACAAATGTTTGACCATGTTTCATTAATGCTCATGATAAAGAATAATTGATCAGGATGGCTGACACTTGCAAATCATCTCTAGTCATGATTCTTCATGGTCAATATGGTGGTTTCTCAAAATAGGGGGCCCAAAAAAAAGCTGGTTTATTACTATGAATGATTAATATTGGATGATTTGGGGGGTCCCCTATTTTGAGAAACACCCATATGGTCAACATGATGGTCAAGGATAGTGGAAGGGCTTGCTGCAGGTCCCGAGGTGCCTCCAGGATAAAGTTGTTCAAGGCCCTCATAAACCAACTGCCGATCGCAGATCATTTCTTCTCCCGTGTGTGGATGCTGGTGGTGATTGGAGCAACAGAAGCACTCGGCCTCTTGAACCTGAAAGTTCGATGTTTGCCTGCGCAGTGCGAAGGCTGACCACATACCCGGCTCAGCCGACAGACCTGTGAACAGCCTTCCAATGGATCTGAATGGGGAATTATTCACGGGTCTTAGGTTGGATCAATGGATCAATTAGCAACCAAGTTTTGTTGATTTTGGGGAATGTTGGCCAGTTTTGACCCATGGCTCGGTTTTGAAAGATCTTGATCGCCCATTGTCCTTACCATTCTTCATCTACCATTCTATCCTCCGATGTGCATTATCAAAGATATCAATCATAATATGTCATTATACATGGATAAGGGTTGTCGACGTATTATTATCTATCTTCTGTCCAAATGTTTGTGTATGTTCTTGAGTGATTACCTATCCTTGAGTAATTATTTGCATCTACTTTCATCTTTTCATATTCCAAAAAAACTCCATGTATGGTATATTTACCAACATTTACCTATACAATACCCCAAATATGTGTAGGCAACTATACCATGCATGGAGTGTCTGGGTACTAATTTCTCTGTTCCATTTCGTAGCCAGGTCTTCTTCCGACCTCCGACCTTAGCTGATCCTGTCTGATCTTTTTTCCCTCAAGTTTCGACCTGCTACATCATTCTTAAGCTTCATAACCAGCCACAGTAGCATCATGTGTTACAGGACATGCTACATCTTCATAGCTACATCATTCTTAACCATTATCAACCCGTCATAGTTCGAAGCATCGAACGTTGACAAAATGCGTGAAGCCTCTATAGTTCTACGCAGATTCTCAACGAGTCAAGCCACCACAGGGACTGCAAACAAGGGCCCTCTCGAAAGCCATTTGTGAGCGCCATATCTAGTCCAATCTACTGTGATTTGCCGAAATGGAGTTACTTGGCATCGCGGAGAAGGTGCAGAGTATAGATCTTGGTGGATGAAATTCAGAGCCCATGTCTGCAACTGCAAAAATTTCTGCCACAAAAATCATCTGCGGATAAAAGAGTCACAACCGCAGGTGCAATTTGCACCACTCGGTGAGGTAGGGTCATCATCAAAGCCAACAGCGTCCTCATCATTTACAGCACCAGGATCTATAGGCACCACCATGGCGTGGGTGCCAACAACCATGGTCCAACCTCATCATCATCGTCACCCACTCATCAGTGACACAAACAATGAAGTAGGAAACGAAAGGAACAAAACCCTCCTGAAATGGTGGCTGCTGAGAAATGCTTACACACGCAGGCTTCAGTGGAAGACCAACCACGATCAATCAGGAAATTTGGTAACATGTAATGCTATTATTGTGTCCGCAGGTAGCTTTGAAAGCCATGAATTTTTCCACATACTTCCTTGGTGGCTTATAGATCCCTTGCTCAAAATTTGATTTAGTGGCTACAAATGGCTGTAAGCCACCTAGCTACCCACCAAAGCATTGTAGCGTGCGCATCTGAAGGATGCGACCATGCCCTGACCACTGGTAGCCATTCCCAGCTGCGGCCTGGGAAGTTGGCTGATCCCCTGCATCATGCCTAGGGACACCACAGGTAGCTGGACTGGACTGACACTCGGAGCCATTCAAGAATTGATGTTTGATGAACACGCGGCCGATGAAAGTTTGAAAGATGGCAACCTGGTGGCAGTGATGGTTGACCATAGTGAACAGTATTGCCCACCAATCATCGAAGATTGGTCCGACGCTTGGTTCACAGTTGTGTGAACCAATGACTGAACACGAAGATCTTCAATCAGCTGATGTAACATCCACAAGAGGGGTCATCTTCCGCTGCCTGTCCCACCTCTGCTAAACAATAAGCTGCTGTTTTGGTGAGCAAGGGAGTTGACCCATGGCCACTGGCCAGCTATTGAGCTCAGATACTCATTCCGAAATAGTTCATCACAGGCAGAAGAGACGAGGCCAACATGCACATGACCACCGAGGGAATCAGAAAGCCCTCGGTCGACCTCCGACTCGCTTCGTTCTCGACAGCTGCCAAGGTCACATAGTACCCGATCATCAGCGCATGCCACACGGCCGCGGTCAAAAACCTCAGAAAACTCGACATCCCGAATCATCCCACCACATCCTACCTGGGCCAAGGTCGTTGTTGGAGCTAATGCTGATACTCTCCACCCCACTTCGCGTCTCGGCTGGGGTGCCTTCATGCTAATCAGGCAAGGGTCTCAGCTCAATCCGGTGATCCACGGTTCTCCTCCTTCCTCTCCTCCCTTCTCCTATGTCAATCTGTCAGAGGTACGAGTATGTCAAAATAAAAAGGGTGTTTCAAAAAACATGTCAGAAAATATGTCCACATATGTCAGAGCAAATACGAGACCAACTGTAAGGAGAAATCTGAGAACACATTTCATTTAGATTTCAAATCCGGTACGGAGCGGGGGGACAGTTTGCTGCCTTGGACACAGATCCTATGTCAGAACGTGTGTCAGCCTAGATGTCAGGACAAGCCTGAAAACACGTGTCAACATGTCAGACAAATTACATCAAGGCATATGTCAAAGTGTCTGGCTGAGCGCAGATGGCTAACTAAACTATCATTGTCCCTGGCGTAGCGACTAGGGCCATTCCTGTGCAAAAAATGCCATTGTCAGAGGGCTGAGCAGCGGCAAAAACTCAAGGTGGGCCCCCGACCGCTTATAAGCTACAAACCAGGCGCTAAGCCATAAAGTCAACCAGCCGATTTCGTGACTATGGCAACAAATCGCAATCCATTATCCAAAGATTCAGTATAACCCTTCCACATTATGACCATGCTTACAACCATCTTACAACCATTTCACTCTCATAACCACAGTTACAACCATTGATATGACAATTCAACTGCTACAGCCACGTTGCATGGTCCCCATGGTGCATCGCCAGCGAGGAACAGAATCACAGATCCTTCCACCGGCATGACCTCGATATCGGAGATGCGGCCACCGCTCCTCAGAAAGCAAGCAATTTCGTAAGTACCTTAGCAGTCCCCGGATCCAGCCGAGACCTGATGTTGGGCATGGTGTAATGTATTCATATATGTGTGTATCCATATATCAATATCATATACATTTACGTTAACATATATCTATATATATACACGGCAGCCACTAATCCCAAGCGTAGAGTACCACCACGAAGCTGGGACAACAGGTATGGCTAGGCGATACGGTAAGTCCCCCTTTTCTTGGTGCTTGTGCCAAACTCGAGCTTCAGGTTGACCGAATCACTAGTGTTCGTGAAAGGTCTAAGTGGAACACTTGCATGCCACCTCTTTGTGAATGTCTCTTCGCAAACGAAAACACACAAAACCAAAACAGGACAACAACATCACGTCATCATCTCATCGTTGGGGTTGGTCTGTGTGTGAGGTGTGTGCTCAACATGATTCTCCAAAGGACCTTGTCCTTTTTCTCTTCGCCTTCGGGCTGACGACATCGTAGGATCGGCTACCACTCTCCAACTGTGATTCATTCTGAAAAACAGCAAAAGTTGACGAAATTCTTCCTTCGTTAAACTGTTTCCGAGTTGGGCCTCGGAATGGACCCAGCGGACTTGGACATTGTTCCTCTGTTGTCCTTCCTTCACCCGCATGATCGTTAAATCAATTCTCTTCTCCGCCCCTTTAGCAACTACGACTTCAGTTCTCAATTTGTCGTAGACATTACGACTGTCAGTCACCAAACTTCCAGGTATGGTGTTGACTAACTCACATGGGTTTCGGATGTTGCAAGTTCCTCCAAGCATTTCAGCTAATTGAAATCTACAAAAATAAAGCAAATCTTCTGCATTGGCTGCTGCATGCGCCTCACTGGCTCCTGGACTGGAGCAAACCTTCTGAATCTTCGACGAATGCCATGCAATCAAGGAAACTGGTAGGCATTCTCCATGTAGCAAACCTTCATTGGTGATTCCTATCACAATGCCTTGGGTGCTGCCTCCATCGATTCTATTCTGAGCTGCAGCGTCTGCCCAAGCAACCACTAGCACTTTGTCTAGTGGTATGGGATGTATTCGCAAACTCTGATGTTTCATCCCCTTAACCTTGTCCAAAAGTTGATTTGCTCGATGTAAGGTATCAACAGTGCTCTTCGTTACTTCAGAAAGTAAAAGGCTCACTGGTGCAGAAAATTGTGGACCTGCTTGTTGTGCATGCCAACTAATACCACCCAAGAGTGCTCGCAATTGGGTTTTCTCAAACTCGTCCGTTTCAGCATGTCGATCACGTTTCCGGGAGTGTCGAATGTTGATATACTTCAGTTCTTCTACATAAGACTTCTGATTCAGCAAGAATCCTCCATCGGACTGTTCTTCTATTTCAACTCCACATTGTATGAATTTGTCCTGTTCCCAGTCACTCCATTTGTATTCTTTCTTGATCTGTTCTTCAATGTTCTGCCAAATTGGATCTGCCGGGTGTCCTGAGAAAAGAAAATCATCCACATGAGCAGTAATGATGCCATGTAAGTGGGAATCTTTGACCAATGTCCAACAGCATGGGTCTGACCACGTCTTCCTAAAACCAAGCTGTGCAAGAAAATTGCTGATTGATCTGTACCATTCCAAGGGAGCGTCAACCAATCCATAGCATGCTCTTCGAACCTTTGTCATGGAATCTCGAGGAATGTTCATCGCATCGCATATTTCGTCACATGGTACACACAGCAAATCATCTGGATATTCACGTGATTGTAAAAATGCCCCAGTCACATCCCCCTTCTTCGTCTTGAAGCCCTTGGAAGCACTAATCTGTAATTGCAATTGTCGCGACAACCGAGTTGTAGTAGGTGAATGTGTGGCTCTTTCTTCGTACCGGGGGTCCATATAGCCCTGTAAGACTGCTCTGGCCTTGGCTTTCTTGGTTCCATCAGGTTTCACTTTCCAAATCAATATCCAACGCATTCTAATGGCATCTTGTTTGCTAAATCTGCTATCTTGTGGAAGTGCTTCGAAGGCTTTGGCTGCTAGAAAATTGCTCACTTCAATGGCCTTCGCGCTGCGAAATTGTTCTCGTTCCTGTTCTGTCATATGTTTTTCAGAAACTTCTACTGCTCTCTTCTTGAATGCTTGCACAAAATAGTTCTTCAGATCCTTCATCGCGACCTCACTACCGTGTCTTGTAGATGGCATTGGAATCTCAACAGAGTACACCATGTCTGGACTCAATGGTTTTGACGTTTCCTGAAACAGTTGTTGATCAACCAAATCTGCCCAGTGGGGAGCTGCTTCAAAGCTTGCACCTGAAGGTTCCTGAGGTGGAACTGGGGATCGTGATCTTGGTCTTGAACTTTCCGATTGCTTTCCTCTGAGGCGAATGGTAGGCTGCCATTCATGAGCTGGGTTGCTGGCTCGTTCCCATTCCATCTCCTGGGGTTGTTCCCTGAGATCATCATATTCATGTCCTCCTAGCTGTTCTGCTATCTGTGGAAAGTCCCATTGTGGTACAGCTTGTTGTTCATACAATTCTGTAAGTACCACTTCGCGTTCTGTTGCGTGTCTCAGTTGTTCTGGGCAACATTTCAAGAGTCTTCGACCCCTCACCAACCAGACTGAGCTTCCTGGAATTAAGCATCCTTGTGCATCCTTCTTCTTCTCTGTGGCTAAGATGCGAGCTGGACCCACAAATCTGCCTTGTCCAATCTTGTTCTGCTTCGCATCTTCTCCGGATAATTGCTGTCTCCAAATGTAAACCATATCTCCCGGTGAAAAATTCAGAACCCTACGATGTCGCGAGTGTGTTGCTCGATCGATACGTTCGGAGGCCTGCCAATCCAAAAAGGCCTTTTCTGCAATCAGTCTTCTTTGCATGGTCTTCTCTTGTTGCTTAGTCTCCGAATCCAGGATTTCTGTCAATGGCTTTCGTGCAGTGGTGAAAAATCGTCCACATTCATCTGGTGCTCTTCCTAGAACATATTGTATTGGTGAAAAACCTCTGACAACCTCCCGGTGATTGAGTGTTCTCAATGCTTCTGCCAGCGCATCGCCTGCTGTAATCGTAGGTTCATCTTCCACCAAGCTATTCAGGATATGTTTGACAGATTGAATTGATCGCTCACAAATAGCAAGTTTCCAGTGTGCTTCTGAAGGTATGAGGTCAAGGTAGATGTGATGACTATCGCAAAATTCAGCAATCTCCTTACTTCGGAAGGAGCCATCAGGATCGAGTCTCAACGTATCGGGAAATCCAAAATATTCAACCCATGATTCGCGGAAAGTGGAAATGAATTGAGCCGCTGAAACATGTTGCTTTTTCCCTTGAGCCACCATGCGTGCGACTCTGAATCTGGAGCCTTCGTCAACCATGATGATGAATTGCCACTTTTCATGAGTAACCGGATGATACCAATGACCAACATCAGCCGCAACCGTCTTCAACTTTTCAGGAATGGGTTCCAAAGAAGATAACAACCTAGGTTGGGGTTTCTTTCTTTCCTTACAAACAGGACACTCAAACTTCTCAGCTTCTTCAAGAACCTCCTTGGCAACCCCCTTTCGTTTCAAGGTTTGGATGAGGTTTTGAACACTCCCATGTCCCGTCGCAGAATGCAGCAAGTACAACCGTCGTGGGATCTCCTCTTTCCCCATAGGCTTCTTGAGGGTCTTGTCCTTAGCATCAGCCGCAAAAGAATCATGTTGAATGGTATCCCAACACGACAAACAGTGACCACATTGGATAGAACTATCATGTTGGTTGCCCTCTTCACAAAGACACATGGTTCCCATACCAAAGAAATCACCATGATCCATGAAACCCTGGAGTTCCCTCTTGGTCATTCCATCATCACCATGTTGAAGGATAGCCTCACAAACCCGGACAGCAAACTCCCTGGTGTAGAAAGCAGTCTTCCGTGTCAAAGAACCCTCACATGGGACATGTATGGTCTTGGGATCACAGCGACATGGTAAATGCATCCTGGTAGCCAGTAAGGCATGAGTAGTCATGACCTTCCAACCTTTGGAAATGAATTGTCCCTTGGTATCCCGAAGATTCACTTGACATCCCCTGACCACAACCACCTTGGGTTCATACTTGTTGATCAACCGTTGAATCAAGGGAAGTCGCCATGCCTGACATGATTGAGATAGCTCCCAACTCACATGGATGCCTCTCTGGGCCGCATACTGAAAAATGATAGAACACGCAACATACTGTTTCAAAGCTTGTCTGCGTTTCTCGGCCAGTTGGTCTTTTTGTTCCTGACTTCGTTGGTTGATGTTCTGCATGATACTGTACGGTCCGCACTCAGGGGAGAGCCAGATGTGCTCAGGGCAATCATGATCAATACGGTCAATGACAGAACGTAAACCAGAATTGGTAGTAATATCATAACCATTCCAAATAGAAAGCCGGCTCGCAGAATCATCATCCTTAGTCAATTCATGCATGGTTTTGGTCAAAATGCTGTCCGTGCCGCATGCTATCTCCAGAAGTCGCACCTTGGGTTTTCCTTGAAAAGAGTCAACCGTCTCCTTCAACAACCCCTTACTCTTACGATGCAAAGACTCAGCCTCCCCCTTACTCATACGACAACCAAGCAAACAACCATGATCACCATGTTCATGTCCATGAGTTGATGCGTCTTCTGGTGTGTTTCCTTCATGGAACTCATATTCTACTTGGCACGTGGAAGCATTGGCCTTTGACCACTGCTCCTCGTCGGGAACATCTCCTAAAGATCGTTCTCCATCACTTGGAAGCTGCCATGTATTTAGTGGCTACAAATGGCTGTAAGCCACCTAGCTACCCACCAAAGCATTGTAGCGTGCGCATCTGAAGGATGCGACCATGCCCTGACCAGCGGTAGCCATTCCCAGCTGCGGCCTGGGAAGTTGGCTGATCCCCTGCATCATGCCTAGGGACACCACAGGTAGCTGGACTGGACTGACACTCGGAGCCATTCAAGAATTGATGTTTGATGAACACGCGGCCGATGAAAGTTTGAAAGATGGCAACCTGGTGGCAGTGATGGTTGACCATAGTGAACAGTATTGCCCACCAATCATCGAAGATTGGTCCGACGCTTGGTTCACAGTTGTGTGAACCAATGACTGAACACGAAGATCTTCAATCAGCTGATGTAACATCCACAAGAGGGGTCATCTTCCGCTGCCTGTCCCACCTCTGCTAAACAATAAGCTGCTGTTTTGGTGAGCAAGGGAGTTGACCCATGGCCACTGGCCAGCTATTGAGCTCAGATACTCATTCCGAAATAGTTCATCACAGGCAGAAGAGACGAGGCCAACATGCACATGACCACCGAGGGAATCAGAAAGCCCTCGGTCGACCTCCGACTCGCTTCGTTCTCGACAGCTGCCAAGGTCACATAGTACCCGATCATCAGCGCATGCCACACGGCCGCGGTCAAAAACCTCAGAAAACTCGACATCCCGAATCATCCCACCACATCCTACCTGGGCCAAGGTCGTTGTTGGAGCTAATGCTGATACTCTCCACCCCACTTCGCGTCTCGGCTGGGGTGCCTTCATGCTAATCAGGCAAGGGTCTCAGCTCAATCCGGTGATCCACGGTTCTCCTCCTTCCTCTCCTCCCTTCTCCTATGTCAATCTGTCAGAGGTACGAGTATGTCAAAATAAAAAGGGTGTTTCAAAAAACATGTCAGAAAATATGTCCACATATGTCAGAGCAAATACGAGACCAACTGTAAGGAGAAATCTGAGAACACATTTCATTTAGATTTCAAATCCGGTACGGAGCGGGGGGACAGTTTGCTGCCTTGGACACAGATCCTATGTCAGAACGTGTGTCAGCCTAGATGTCAGGACAAGCCTGAAAACACGTGTCAACATGTCAGACAAATTACATCAAGGCATATGTCAAAGTGTCTGGCTGAGCGCAGATGGCTAACTAAACTATCATTGTCCCTGGCGTAGCGACTAGGGCCATTCCTGTGCAAAAAATGCCATTGTCAGAGGGCTGAGCAGCGGCAAAAACTCAAGGTGGGCCCCCGACCGCTTATAAGCTACAAACCAGGCGCTAAGCCATAAAGTCAACCAGCCGATTTCGTGACTATGGCAACAAATCGCAATCCATTATCCAAAGATTCAGTATAACCCTTCCACATTATGACCATGCTTACAACCATCTTACAACCATTTCACTCTCATAACCACAGTTACAACCATTGATATGACAATTCAACTGCTACAGCCACGTTGCATGGTCCCCATGGTGCATCGCCAGCGAGGAACAGAATCACAGATCCTTCCACCGGCATGACCTCGATATCGGAGATGCGGCCACCGCTCTTCAGAAAGCAAGCAATTTCGTAAGTACCTTAGCAGTCCCCGGATCCAGCCGAGACCTGATGTTGGGCATGGTGTAATGTATTCATATATGTGTGTATCCATATATCAATATCATATACATTTACGTTAACATATATCTATATATATACACGGCAGCCACTAATCCCAAGCGTAGAGTACCACCACGAAGCTGGGACAACAGGTATGGCTAGGCGATACGGTAAGTCCCCCTTTTCTTGGTGCTTGTGCCAAACTCGAGCTTCAGGTTGACCGAATCACTAGTGTTCGTGAAAGGTCTAAGTGGAACACTTGCATATATATATATATATATATATACCCAGTAACTCCGAACCCGAGGTAAAGTCAGGGTGTAGTAAAATACCCGAGGTTTGTGTACCAAACCCGAGGTTTGTGATTTCCGGGGTGAACAAAGTCTTGTATAAATCATGATGATTTTCAACCTCCTAAACCCATACTAAAAGTACGGGTTAGTACGGGTAAAGTACGGGTTCGGTACGGGTTAGGTACGGGTTAGGGAAACCCGGGGTTTTATATTAAACCCGAGGTATCTTGAGAAAAGGTACGGGTTTTTATGGGTTAGGTACGGGTTAGGTACGGGTTAGGTACGGGTTTTTATCAAACGGTACGGGTTAGGTACGGGTTAGGGAAACCCGGGGTTTTATATTAAACCCGAGGTATCTTGAGAAAAGGTACGGGTTTTTATGGGTTAGGTACGGGTTAGGTACGGGTTAGGTACGGGTTTTTATCAAACCCGAACTTTTTTCTCCAAGAAATCATAAACGGTCTTTAACCAGCTCTAGTGGGCAACATGGTCGAAATACCCGAGGTTTTTCGGGCAAACCCGAACTTTTTGGTGAAATCAGAAAATACCCGAGGTATCCATTCATACCCGAACTAAAGTTGATGTATAGAGTTACTAGGTATATATACATCATAATAACTGACAATTGATGATGTTTAATATTCATAACATCACGGATAAATCATTCAGAATCCTTCTTGATCTTGATGCACAGAGCAATAGCTAGTCGATTTATGATCGACCTAAGAATCGGTGACCCAAATTTGAAGGCAGCGTGGAAGTGCGGCGGGAAATACCGACTGTACGTACTCTTGCTCTCGCGACAAAAAAAAGGACCAGGGAGAATACTTTATGCAAAGCTTCCTGGAAAACACCTCAACATGTTCTCCGAACGAGAGGCACCACAACCTCGTGAAATATCTCGGCGACCAAAGGACCAGCATTTTCTTCGATCTGA
The DNA here is from genome assembly GCA_009767595.1 of Symbiodinium kawagutii. NCBI lineage: Eukaryota > Dinophyceae > Suessiales > Symbiodiniaceae > Symbiodinium > Symbiodinium kawagutii. Next base: position 359,748 of record VSDK01017381.1, on the reverse strand, counting down.
GGACGAACGCTCCCAGTCCAAGGATGCCCTTTTGTTTGATCTCCGCATCAGTCTGATTGATACACAGTCTGTCTAGGAAGACAATATGTTCGCGACAAAAAAGTCTGCGTATCCTCTGCCAAAACGCCAATACCACAAGAAACCTAAGCTCTGAGAGGGCTGGAAAGTCTACAATTGTCGCCGCGGGAAACCTTCCAAGACCACTGGCTTAGCTGCGCTTGACAAGTTTTGTTGATGCATGTCTTCTATAGCAATCTCTGCTCTGAGTTGTGTGGGTAAAACCACACTAATATGAGAAAGATATGATTGCATAGTGGTGTCTGGCGTGCTTTAGCATGAGCTCATGTGATATCGTATGCACATGCTACATAGTGTAGTATTTCATAGTATATTGGTATTGTGTAATGTACTGTCAAAAAGTATGGTATGAAAAATGGTATCTGGCAACCCTTGCACTTACTAGCACTATATGAATATATAATAATATATACACATATATTGCGCGCAATCATATGCTGCAATGAACCAAATGTAATAGGTGATACAAGCAAATAAAACCAACAACATAAATCATGAATGTACTGATATCATACGACAGTCATATTGACTACAGTAATCAAACAGTCCTGTATAGATGTGTAATGGCGGTCTTTTACAATGCGGGTACCCCCAAATCATCCAATAGAATCCTTTCATGTAAACATACTGACCGCTTGGTAAACGCAAACATCCTTTTTGGAGTCATTTATCTCTCTCTCTCTCTTTCCC
>VSDK01017381.1:280030-357944 GCA_009767595.1 Symbiodinium kawagutii | reverse complement strand
CATGCCACGAAGGCTGCCCGCGAGTTGAAAACTGTAAGCAGAGTTAGAAGCTTCAAAAACCTGGAAGTTTGCCAATCCTGGGCGACAGTTGGGAGGTTGTGACTCCGGGCAAATTGATTTGGGTGTTTCGACCTAGCCAGTTTGGGGACCCCAAAGTTATGGTTGGTTTATAAGCAAAATATCATTGGATGATTAGTATTGGATGATTTAGGGGTATCACTATTTTGTGAATGAGAATCACCCTGATAGTCATGGGTCAATAGGGCACGGTTGATGCCCACAGAATGGCGCGCCACCTGTTGAGCATCTCCAAGATGAGGAGGCGAAGAGTGATATGGGAATTGATCAACAGGGTAGTTCACATCTCAACAGTTGGACTAGCTTGGTCATTCATGGGATGTGAACAGCGAGGAGTACAGGCTTTTCAGCCTGAATGTTCAATGTTGTTGGTTGGGTCTGCGTTTGATTTTGTTTAGTATACTTTACTGTAGTTGGTCCTTGCTCGGTGCCATTCACTATCATTTACGATCAGGAATGAAACAACCCTATGAAAAATATTTTAAAAAAATATCAATCAACCAATCATTTGTTCATGACTACATTTGGGACAATAAGCAAAATGCCAACCAAACCACCAACCAGTAGTTGTTTAAGCACTGTTGTTGGTCGGTATCCCTATCATTAGCCATTGTTCATTTATGGGTATAATTTATAACCCAAATCACCTTTCGGGGTGGCTACTTGCAGCTGGCAGGCATGGCTGAGGAATGTGTCAATCGAGTCCACCGGTTGACTGAGCTGGTGCGAGGAAGCCAGCGAAGTCACCTCCATCGCGTTGTTGTGTCCCAATCCCTTCAATACCCAGATACTCCATGTATCTCCATGTATTGTACATTGATTGTACCCAAATCTGGGTAATTTTGGGGATATGTTGGCAAATATGTCAAAATATACCCTACATGGACTATCTGGGATACTGAACCCCCCCTGGCCCACCCAAAAAACTACTCATTCTCAAGGCCAGACAAATGAACATGGAATATGAAGCGATTAGATATGTCAGGTTGTTTGCATCTGTGCTCACCTCACCTAAGACATCCCGAAGACAAAGGTTTACCTCAACGGATTGGTGAAAAATGTCTAATCACGACTACAAGAAGTCCAGATCATAATCACCAATTCTATGGGTTTCCAATGGAGATTTTCCCTTGAAGCCAGTGAAACTCATCCCAAAAATCGGCCCCTCGCGTCGCCTCGGTGCGTGCCCAATGCCGGCACCAGCCACTGAGGGCCACATCCAGGCGGCTTCCGCGCAGGAGTTCCTGAGCGGGGGCTCTTGGGCTTGGCTGCCGATGGACTTCTGAGGTTGATCTACAGGTTATAATAGTTGATGTAGATCGTTGATCAAGATAACCATCTATAGACAATCTACAGCCTAATAGTTGATAATAGTTGATGATCTACTGATTGATCTACAAATATTCTTGATAGATAGGTCGTTGATTAAAAACAGTCAATAGATAGGTCGTTTAATAGATAGATAGTTATAATGAAAGTACCAATCTATAGGTATCATCAAAAATGACAAAGCAAAAACGTGTCAATGCTACATCAGCTTTGTATCTGTGATTGTAGATATTTGGGGGTTTGACAATAGTACCTTGTAGATCAATAGTTGATGTAATAGATAACATGTTATAATAACAATGACTTGATAATCAATCTATCACTTTTTGTTATAATGGATTGTTATTGGACTATTGGTGATCATTGATTGACAATTGTTAGTAGTTGATCTGCAGGTATAGTATAAAATACTGATCTACAGGTTGTATATCGATCTCAATAGCTGGGAGACCCCCTACTTAGCATCCATTCAATCCGTTCATGCTCATTCTTAGTTATAAATCACCCATTTTTGGGTCCCCCTAGTTTGAGAAACCATAAGTTAGCGATAGCATTGGTGATGATTAAGCGATCGTACTTGATTATGTGCATGATAATGCCAGATTTTCTGGGCTAGAGAGCACCAGCTTGGGTGAAGCGAGATTCAGCGATGCCCCTGGGACAAGCAGCCACGACCTTCGATCATTACAGACTGGGCGTCGCAATGATGTGTTACCTGTTGGGACTTCAGTTGATCACTTCACCCAGCCACAGTCCTCAAATCTGGTTGACACATTATTAAGCGTTCAATGAGCTAGGAACATTTCCTGTCCGGATCTCTTGCGAGATTCGACGAGAACTAGCCATTCACGATGGTGAAAAAATAGTAAGTAGTGGGCATTGAGGGCTAACTGCAGGGCCAGTGATACAACCGTAACTATCAACATATATCAACATCAACATCAACCATAACTATCAAAATCTACCAACAATATCAACACCTGTTGGTTCAGAGCTCTTGCGTGGTGACCTGTTGGTTCTAAGTGTCCGGTTCCAATGCCAGACTGAGGGAACTCGATGACGCAGTACTCCTTCGAGACGCCGTAGGATGGCCAATCACGTCCTGACGCTGCGCAGTCCGCAGGGGCACCTGGAAGACACTGGCAGATTTTCGTCCTCAGAGGTGTTCAATTGGACAATATATGGGGGGTTCGGGGGAGTTCTCAAGATAGGGGTACCTAAGTTTTGAAGACGAGAATCTGTTCATAATTAATTAACCCAGCTGGTCGCGTTTTTTGGTCTCAAACCACACCCGGCAACAAATTGGCACACAAAAGCCACTTCAGCCGAAGTCATTACCCCAAGTGTCCGATCCGCTATTCTATAGCTTGGTGAGTACTTCATTTGCTTGCCATTTCACGGGTATCAAACAAGCCTTCTCTGTTTACAGTCAGCCGAGTAGCTTTCTATATTGTTTCCTTCGGTGTTGATTCCCCGAACTCGTTTCAGCAGCAACAACAGTGGAACAGCAGAACAATGACAACACAGACCGACAACAACACAACGCAGAGAGCGCGCATGTAGAAGCTGTTCCAGCCTATGCCGCTATTTGTGTCTTTTGCACCATCCGTTGCGACGGATCGCTCCATGGGCTAATATGGGCTACTTTTTGCGGACTTGCCATAGAATGTCGTCCGCATGCGTGCTAGATGGCAGTGTCTGAACGGCAAAGAAACGTGGCCTGAATGCGTGCCAAAAATATGTATATGATTACAAAATATACATTGGGATATTGGATGATAATGGTGGGAACATGTCAAGCATATGCCAGAATGCACGTCAGAAAAAATGTCCTAAATATACATGTCAGTAAATTTGTCAGGGATCGGTCCGGCTACATTGAAATGCTTGTCAAAGCAAATGAAAGCCTACATGTCTCATAGCCAGATTTTTTTTAGAGAATATGCCAGACTGTATTTTCATCGAAATGTTAGGTTACATGTTAAGGAGCACGCCGGGAGAGTTTTTCAAAATATATGTCAGGATGCATGCTAGAACATATGTCAAAGTGTTCATGTGGTAAAAAGTCCGAATGCATTAATACATACATGCCGGAAAACGATAGAATCTACAGAAGTATATATAGATCTGTATGAGAATATTGCCAGGATTTGTCAGGCTATACGCCAGGATATGTGCAGCATATGCGGGGATGAGTGCCAAAAATATCAGGATATTGGCGGAAACAATGGCCAGATGATATTCCAGGATAGATGTCAAAAAAGATATCAGGATATGCAGTATGCCAGAGAGAATGTCAGACAAAATGGCAGAATATCTACCGCAATCCCCTCAGGACACACAGCGATTATGTATGTCAAAGAAAATGCAAACACCTTATTCCGTCATTTAAAGCACCAGCAAGTCGGGATTCATGTGTGCATGCCGGTGTGCTTGCAGCATATGCACGTACAACTGTAGGGTTGCAACATAATATAGAGCCATGGAGCGTCACAAGTACCGTACAGCATCAAAATATCACTTGCGATAGTTTTGTATGTTTGTACCTGTAGGTACTTGCGCATGCATCCATGCATGCAGGGATGCAATTCTGCAAGTATACATATGGATGGATGTGAGTGCGTATACTATAAATATGCGTGTGTGCATGTTGCTGCCCGTATGCAAATATGTATGCATGCATGCGTGCATGTCTGAATGTCTGTGTGTATATGAGGCAGCAAAATTATTTGCTTGAGCTGTATTCACAGAATTTTTGGAATGTCCCCTATCGTTTTCCAAGTTTTGGAGTACTCCGTTGAGGTATTGGTTTTAGGCCGTCCCTTATCGTTTTTCGCCTAAAATCGACAAAACACGTCTCCATGGAGCGCTAAAGCTAAACGCAATTGACGATAATTTTGTCTCTGGCTCATATGTATGTGCGCATGTATGTGTGGGCGGTCGGATGTGTGTGTGTGTGTGTGCGTGTGTTAGTTTACCTGTATGCAACATTCATAATTTTCTGCACGTACAAATACATCTTTCGGCGGGCTTCATGCTCCTTCACACCTCTTCATACCAAGTCATAATAGAAGTGGCGAATGCCACGCAAAGTGGCGTGCCACTGCAGAACAAGACTAATGGCAACACGAACAACAATAATTGACAACAACAACAACAACAACAACAACAACGAAGACAAACACAACATCAAGAACAGGACCAAAGACAACGGACAAAACAACAACAGCAGCAGCAACGACAAAATCAACCAACCCACAGCAACCAACAGCAACCAACAGCAACCAACAGCAACCAACAGCAACCAACAGCAACCAACAACAACCAACAACAACCAACAACAAACAACCACAACCAACATTTACCAACAACTACCAACCACAACCAACAACTACCAACAACAAAAGCAACAGCAACCAACAGCAACCAACAGCAACCAACCACCCTCTGACCCCTTTGACCTGTGATCTGGGGCGAGGCACCGGTAGATCGGAGAGAGCCCAAGAATCCCCCAGCGTGTAGGACATGGCGAGCGCATGCGAGTGCAGGGTGCAGAAAAGAAGCAGTTGGAACAACTAACAGTGGTGGTCAATGAATAAGAATATGTGGATGCAGTACTGTAATGAAAACTGGTATGGCTGATGAATATTCATTTGTCTCCAAATGGCTTGCAAACAAGAGTGGTATTCAATATGATGGTTAACGAACACGATGGCTGATCAACAACCAACGTTCTGACAATGGTGTCTGATTGTTCATAATGATGGTCAGCAGGGATAGCTGGTTTTTAATCAGTGATTCACAGACAATTGAGACAAATGGTCAGCAATGCTGTCAAGTATTGATGGTTTACAGTGGGGGTGTTGTCACGTGAATCAAGAACTACGTGCTGGCTCCAGTGAGGCTCACATCGTGATGGTTGTTGCTCACAAGAAGATGATACAGGTTCATAAAGGGTAAGCTGCTTGGTCTTTGTGGAATCACAGAAAATACTGCACTTTGAAGCTGAGCCATGCGTGGACATCGGTTGCGTGACGAAATCCTCTATGGAAAACCTTTCAACTTCACCTCACTTCCAGGATGTCCCCAACAAGTAGGTTGATTACCCGCTATACCGGCCATTCATCAACTGAACGTCGCTCAGTACCCAGCAATTCCAGTAGCAGGACGACTTGCACTACTGCTAGATCACGAGATATCATGACATAAAAAGTCATGCAAATGAGATGCCAAGGACAAGTTTACCAGTCATACCAGTCTGGTTGAACATCACCGGTAGTCTGGATCTCAGCCGATCAGATTTCTTGAGGCAAAGCGAAAAGCTGAAAGGCGCAGCCGGCGGTTTCCCTTCGCCAAGTTCAATGCTGCGTCGCCACGTGGAGCAACACCGGCAACGCCATCATCCACAACTTGAACCAGTCTGCTGAGTTGACGACAGCATAGGCGACAGCCGCTTCCAGACTTCCAGATTGCTGGAACTCGGGTTGCTTAAATGGCCATGGGTCAAGCTCTTAACCAACCATCAATGGGGTATAATGACCCACAGCCAAATAAAGGTAACTGGAAGGATGGGTCGAATTCATGTTGCAGCATTCCCCGACGAAGTCATCCTGGCAGCTCTTCCAACTGCCTGGTGCTGGATCACACAGAGCTCAGATGCCGTGAGCTGAGCTCCGCAGGTCGTATCAAAGACTTGGACGGTCACCGGTTGCTGCACCGCTCGAAACATCGCCAGCTCACCCTCCAGAGATCCAGCTGTAGTAGGAACCGATGGACAAGCTGCCGCCGTGATGATAACTTCGGAGCCTCTCGGCCTGGGGAATGACACGCGAATCGTGAACACCAATGTTTGATGGGCAATGATCATCACGGTCGATCATGATGGTCTCAAATGGCACAACAGCGATGGCAAGAACAAGACAACTCACAGTCCATTTGAATATGAAGACTCTGCTGGGATTCAATACGGAAGACTCTCTGTTCGAGCAGGATCGTCATCGAGAGTTGCTTCAACAATGGGATATCCCGCCTAAATATTAAGCTACCCTAATGTCTAGATTTGCGCAGTAGTATCTGCTGGTAAGGTAAAAAAGGGAGGTGGCTCAAGAATATGGATCTCCCATTGCTAACTCTATGATGGTTTGCGTTGGCGTTTTTGGAAACAAGTCGATGCTGAAGCTTTCTAAACCAGCGCTTGTTTGGCCTCACAAACTCCTTTGGACTTAAAGGATAGCTAGCACTCAAAGGAGAGCACTCTTTCACAGCATGGGCATCTGCCATCCCTGTATGTTTGCATCATTCCGAACTGCCATGTTCACTAAGCACCAAACCTCATCGCCATTTGGAGAATGATCTTAAGAACAATTGAGAAGTGATCAAAACCTGTTTAATCCCGTTCCTCTATGTCTCCGGTTGGCAAATGTTCCACGTATATATGTATTGCCTCACGGGTTTTCATTGGTTTGCTCATTGAAATAAAACGATGAGTTTATGTTCGACATTTCATGAGCACCTGCATTTTATGAATAATACCTATGCTGTCCTATGTTCATCTGGGTCGAAGCATGCCATAGGGTAACCAATAACCCATCAAAGCTAATGATCATTTTGCTAGGAAACAGAAACCATCGGTTGATTGGGGGTACCACGACCATGGTTTGGCACGTACCCATCTTGCTTAGGGCTTCCCTATGTTCATATCTAGTTCCCCCGTCACCTCCCCAATTTCGATTGGCACAAGCCCTTCTGTTTCGATCCCAATGGCACCTCGCTCACGCTGCCACTTTGCACAGCAGCAGCCCAGAAGTGGCCAGGAACCAAACGAAAGTCCAAACCTCGGTGGGATGACAGGCGCCGAGGGTCGTTGTGTCTGCAGCGCCGAATTTTGTGAACGCCTTAAATGAAACAGCTTAGAGTTGTCAATCCATCATGATCACAAGCTGATTTCTGAAACCAAGCTCGACTCGTTTCCTTCCATTTCTTAATATTTCTTAGGGGGTTGCTATGGATTGCTGTGAATCATGGATTTGGTTTCTGGCGCCCACAGCATCCAACACAGCCAAAAGCAGCAACCTCCACCATCCCAAGTCGCCAAGTTGCTCACCCGAGTGCTGCCAGTGCAGTTGGGTTCAGCGTAGTGCTCACATAGATTGCCCCACCACCCTCAGGCTACCACCCGCGTAAGCTGAAATAATGATTTCCTGTCTTTCTTTTATGTTTTGATTTGATGTCACATTTCCTGTCCGGGTGTGTTTGTGTGTGTGCGTGTGTCTGTGCACCATTGCAGTGTTCCAACCAGCTTCGAACAGTTGGGCTATTCTCCCCGAAAGGGCAAGCGAATCAGAAGTATATCCAACGGTTGCAGAGTGCGCTCGGCTTGTATCCCAAGGCATGGGAGATCGGTACTTGCAATCTCTTCTCCCCTGAGAGTGGTGAAGAATAGTGGTCAACAGTCGTGGTTCAGGAAGGTATTCATATATGACATGTTGACTTGTAGGGGTGGTTGGAAATTCCCATCTTGATTTCGGGATCCACTAGAATCATATGACATGTTGACTTGTAGGGGTGGTTGGAAATTCCCATCTTTATTTCGGGATCCATCTAGAATCCACGACACCATCTGGTACGTACTGCTGATCATGCAGAACCAACACAACACATTCATGACTTTCCATGTCCATAAGAGAGCACACAAAATATGTACTGTAAGTATTGAGTGTGTATGTCTGTCTGTGTTTTTGGATGTTTGTTTGTTTGTATGTATGTTTGTATGTATGTTTGTATGTATTGTAATTTATCTATGCCATACAGTACGGTGTGGGATGTATGGTCTGTATGACATGTATGAAATGTATGGCATGTATGGCCTCTATGGCATGTATTGTCTGAGATGTATGGTATGTATGGCAGTGTATGGTATGAATGGCAGTGTATGGTATGTATGGCAGGTATTGCATGTATGGCATCTGTGGCAGGCATGGGATGTATGGTATGTATGGCATCTATCGCATCCATGGCATGTATGGCATGTCCGGTGTGGGATGTATGGTTTGTCTGGCAAGGTATGGTACAGTATGTATGGCATGCGTGGCATCTGTAGCATGCACGGCTGTATGTCAATGTATGGCCTCTATGGCATGTATGGTACGCATGGTATGCATGGTATACATGGTATGCATGGTATGTATGTACGTACGTACGCACACAGGTAGGTATGTAGGTATGTAAGGTATGAAAGGTACGTAAGGTATCTAAGGCATCTAAGGTATGTAAGGTATGTAAGCTAAGTAAGGTATCTAAGGTATGCAAGGTATTCAAGGTATGTAAGGTATGTAAGGTATATAAAGTGTATAGGGTGTGTACGGTATGCCAGTAGGTAGGTAGTAGATGAGTACCTAGATATGGACAGTCTACGCAAGTAACATTGTCCCACTGCCAAGCGGCTAAACATCACCCCATTGCCACCCTCGAAGGCTTGAAAATCCCGACGGCCTCAGCCGTTTTGGCACTGTGGTGCAAACCCCCATATCGTTGCTAACTCATCACCACAAAGGGCTATGCCATGCTACGGTGGTTGGCTGTCTGAATTTCTCAGTTGGCCTGGTGGATATGCGCTAAGCTGGCAAGTTGGGTGATAGCTGGCGTAGAACCGCGTGTGTGGACCATGAAGGTGCCTTGTCTCCACGCCAGTGAACATGTGGAGAAAAGCTTAGAGGGACACGGATTTTGGACACATCCACAAGCTGCACATCACGAATTTGAGTGCCAGATTCGAGTCAATACATCTTAAAACAGCACGGATTTGGGCAGCTAGGCAAGTTCAACCAAATCTTTGGGATCAAGACCGATTTTCTATCACAACTTCGAAGGAAACGAGCAACACCATGGAACATCCCGTGGAACATCTTGGAAAATGCCTGAGCCAATTCCAATCGCGGCCTGGAAAACTTTCTGCAAAGAGGGAATTGCTCCCGGCCACATCAGTGATGGGAAGCCTCAATGCAAGCTTGGGGTCAAGCTGGCCCATGCCCCTATGGAATAATCCATCTTTCACATTTGGATGGTGAAGAACCACGCCAAAGTCTACTTTGTGACTCGAAATGGCTGAAAGGCTTTCCGCTTGACAAGAACTTCTCCAGGCAAAGCAGCATAAGATGATCATGTTATGGGAAAAATCATGTTTTTTGAGTGAGAGACCACCATCAATACTGACGGAAGTGTACAACAACCATAGCTCTCATGAATTGCTGCCAGTGGTAGATCTTTCATCACGCCAAGCTTTGGTGCAAATCCAATAGCCACAAATGGTGGTTTCTCAAGCCATGAGGGACCCTCCGAATCATCCAGTTGATTGACCATTTACAGTAGTAAACCATCCATTTTTGGGGGTACCCCTATTTTGAGAAACCACCAAATAGAGTTCAAATAGCCAGTATGTCTCCATGCAGAATCTGCTTCTTCCTGGTGAGTTCTAGAACCAGAGCACTCAACGTCAGCATCCATGAGCAGCGCACAGAACAAGGGACCAGAAGTTGATTTCCTCGGGAATGTGCCCATACTGCTGATCCTGGCGCAGGGCAGTGTTTGGTAGCCCACGATTTGTTAGCTACTCTAGCAGATTCTACTAGCCTCTGGTAACATAGCTGACCAAGCATTACAAACAATGACTAAGCACGCTCAACCATTGTTAAGCATTGATGGCCCATCAATTATAACCATCAATTCATCCTCATTGACCACTAACCATGATGAATCATGGTTCACAACCATCGTCAACCTCTAAAAATGCCAACTGAGGTAATGCTTACCCGGCAATGGTACGAATCTGACCATCCACCAGCGGCGTCCCGATGTGCTTTGGTCGCACGATGCCCGGGCATGGTCACACGAATCACCGGCTCCGACTGCACAGCAGCACAGAGTCCGTCGCCTCGCAGCAGCGGCGTGTTCCCCGTGCACGTCGTCACGGGCAACGAACCAGGGGGATACAATGGCGTACAATGGCATAACAATAGCTATATATACAGCTATAACCAATAATCAATGGCTTACAATGGCTTACAATATCTTACAAAGGCTATAATCAGTGGGATTCAATGTTTTACAATGGCTATAAGCCCATGCTGTATAACAATGGCATGCAATGGCTATCACCGCAGCTACACATCCGAGTCTCAAAATCAGTGCTCAAACTGGTCGGGGACGGTTGTGACTTTACAATAAATGGTGGTTTCTCGAACCATAGGGGGACCTCAAAAAGGGTTTGTTTTCTACTGTAGCTGGGTCAACTCTTGGATGATTTGAGGGTTCCCCTATTTTGAGAAATGCATATAAATTGCTGAGATAAACTGGAGGATTCCATCGCAAGCGCTTGTGATACCAATGCATCAACCACCTGGTCCCCGGTGATCTCTTCGTGTGCGATTTCTGGCAATGAAACAGTGGGAGAAGATGCCTGGATAGATGTAAAATTGGATTCATGAATGTATATACAGTCTTGGTAATGGATAAATAACAAGCGACTAGGGGTGAAGTCTTACTTTTCCTTACTAGCCAGGCAAGCTACGTATAAGGGGTTAAGAAATTCAGCCTGCCAAACAAAGAACAAGGGCAAACACTACGATGCTAAATGGATCTGAAAGTTGTGATGAATGCACTTCATGCAATCAAACTCAGCTGCAACAGGCTTGAAAAAGGTCACCTGGGATACTGCTGTTGCTTGATGACTTCAAAACGTAGAGTAGTACCGACCCAGCTCTTTTTTGGCCATAAATCATTGACGGTACAAATCCATATCAAAAACAGTTACCGACCAAAATTGTCTTGACCGAATAAATCCATGTAAACACAACTGTTCTCCCCGGTCTTGCTTATCTACTCCAGGGTCACTCTGTACGCACACCATGCCCGAAGGGCCGCCTGTGTAATTCACTGCCTGTGCCAAGTTGGGTAAGATCTCTTTGCTGAGAAAGCGCCTGAGACGGCCCAGCGGTCACTAGGGGTCACGTATCACAATGTCCATCAACTGTCTGGTGAAGCATGATGTCAAACATGATGTGAAACATGATGTGAAACATGGTGTGAAACATGATGTGAAACATGGTGGGTTCATAGCAGTTGAGGTCAACGAGGGTTGAATAGTTCCAATCAGTGTTAATGAATGTGAATATGTGTCCAGTGGTGAGTCTCAGGGGACTTGCCAAACATCAACTGCCACCAATTCACTGGGCGGGTGCTGAAACCTAACAAAGACCCTAGTAAACAAACAACCAAACACAAATCAACTCATCATTTGAGATAAACCAAAGTAACATTAATGGCAACATTTGTAGATACTATTGGTATGGACATCTCACAAGGTATCCGACTGGGATAAATCAACATCTTGAGATAAAACCATGGTGTCCACTTCAGTGTTTCTCAAAATAGGGGTGCCCCCAAAACATCCAATACAAAGAATTTATAGCAACAAGGCGTCCACTATGGTTTGAGAAACCACCACTTCAATGTTGCTTAGGTCTTCCCTCAGAAATTCTTGCTTCGAGATGGCTGTCCATCATCTCATCGCCAGATCTCGGCCTGTAGAGCTGCAAGAAGTCGCTTCTCGCTTTGCTGCTCCTCCACTGACTACGACATCGGTTCCTCACGCCAGCAACGACTCAGCGCTGGTTATTGAAACATGTTTGAACACTTAGTATTGCTATGATGCTGTAACACTATTTGTTATTAGATCATAACTAGTGTAATTGCTGTAACATTATTTGCTATTACTATTTGCTGTAACTAAGTTATTGGTCATTACTAGTAGTGTCACTGTTTGATGAAGCGCTGATCTTTTTGAACAAAAATAAGGACGCCAAAAGGGATCGCATAGCTTCGTTTCAATGCTAGATGTGTTACATGATCTCAACAAGACAGCAACAGAACAGCTACAACAACATTTGAGTTCTTGTTCACAACCCTGGCAATACTTGTGAAATTCATTGTATAAACCAAACTTTTGTAAAGCCGTGATCATTATAGGGGGTACACATTGGCCATTACATTAAGCCATGAGAAATCAGTACCACTAAGCTACGTACTACTGGCAATAGTGATTAATTATATGTGATCATCAACTCATGTGAAACCGGACCCTTTTCGAGATTCCGCACCATTTTGGGGGCTGGGCATGGCAGTTGTGAATCATGGGTCATACTTGGAACTAGTTGTGGTAGATCTAACCAACTTATAATTAGATAGTACCACTCTGAAATATCAGCAATAAGGCATCAGTAGTCATGATGGTGGTTTATTGGAATCACATCCAACTAGCTTCCAAAACCCCCTGAATCCAGAAATTGGGCAGCCATAATCACAGTTGGTATCATTCCACATTGCCAATCAAATCCAACCAACCAACAAATCCTTTGTATGTGGCTCAGTTGGCACTTCTCTTAAATCTCCTGGATGGCAGCCCACAACCTCCACCCTGTCATTTCCAGAGGTGTCGGTAGCCATACTGATAAGAGCTTCGGAACAGGTGAGGCTACAAGGGCAAAAAATCGATTGTGCCCTCATCCTTTGCACATGGCAGAACCACATCGTGAGAAGGGCGCGGCTATGTCCATTTCAAGTTGAATTGACAGACCTCCTTCTGGGTGGCTTCACATCTGTCATGCTACCTGCATTCTTCAACATGCTTTCAAGTCAAAGCCAGGAACGAAACCATTCTCGAAGCATGGCGCCGAACTCGTTCAGCCTTCAGATCTGGCCAATGTGAAGCTTCTACGGAGTACACTGAGCACACTCTGCATTACAAGTGGGGGTCCATCTCAAGGTGCCAGGTATCTCTCGGCGCTTCTGCAGCTGCCAAGGCTCTTCTTTTTCACTTTGGAGGCTGACGCGGCCAATGTCATGCCTCAGCCGCTCCCCAAGCAGCGACCGCAACAATGGGCCCAGCAGCTCGGACGTTCGTTTGAAGTTCTGGATTTTCCACGACTGTTGAGATGGGAACCTTTCCCCACCTCGCTTCAAACACATATGGATAGCCTATTGGACCATGATATTGGTGGGTGATATTCCCATCATGGGTCAATCCCAGATATATCTCCTGGCGTCGCAGTAGGCTCCGCTAGCAAGAGCCAAGATGCCAAGTTGAAGTGCTTGGCAGGGCTCAAAATCGTCAGATCGTTCAACTTCGTGAAGTTTTTCCAAGGGAACATCCACTGGACATTCAAACATCTCCTCAGATCAGCCCGTCGCATTCACACATCATATTCTGTGTGTTTTTTCGCAAGTTGTCTAACGTGCGCTGTTGCAAAACCATGGCTGGGTTGGCTGGTAGAGGCTGTTGTTGCATGGGATCAGTTGCAAACCGTTCTGAATGGCTGCACTCTTTGATAACAGTTGATAATTGATTTCTCTGTTTTGGATTGTTTTGCCTGTTCTATCTCAGTGAGTGAAATCATACATTAATACATGTTTGTATATGCATATATATGGTTGTTTCTGGAGATAGGGAACTTTCTGCATTGTTCTGGTGGGTGTGGTTCCATGAATCATTAAATAGCTGAAATCAAGCAGAATGGGCCTGGACAAATCCTGCAAGAACTTGACTCTGAGTTTGTCCATCAGCACCAGGCAGGGGAGCAAGGTAGCATGACTCTCCCCACTCAATTGCCCAAATGCTTCACGCTTGATATTTACTTACATTTACCTACAACTGACCCAAAAATAGATATACCATACGGAGTACCTGAGTTATGAGAAGTTGATTAAGGTAATACTGATACTGCAATCCATTAGAATGATCGAGTCTTCTCCAATAAACCATGTAAGTATTGTGCTTCTCAGTAGGCCCCAAGATACTGATCAAAGATTTGTTTCACAAAGCACTGACGCCGTGTCCACAACCTTTGGATGATTGGTTCGACTGGTTTTGCCAAGACGAGGCTTAGCTGGCCGAGCCAACTGCTGATACAGTTTGTCCAGTTCAATGGTAGTACCTACTAACCATCAAACAGTAGCCATTGTTGATAGGGAGATTGCCAGTTTTGGGGGGAATACTTTTCTTGGACAAACCAACATGTCACTCATGCGAACCGGCTTGATGTGAAGCTGTTGGTTCCGTGCCCAAATCACAAGCTGGCTGGAACTTTGACACCATTCCAAAACATGGATGACACCGTTGTTCACCCTTGATCACCCCTGATTAGTCATTTTTAGTACTAAACAAACAACCATCCATTTTTGCAGGTTCCCAATTAGAATGGTCTTATTGGATCGTTTTGTTTGCTTCAAAGATTCACGCAGCAATGTCTTGAAGTCATACTCCTTCTCGTCGTATCCTCAACATGTCATGGCTTGAGTTGATCTAGTCAGAGCCAGTACACACTAACAGCTGCTTCGGAATTACACGCTATGCATCAGCACAAACATACGCATAGATATGCAAATATACATGAACACTCCTACAGATAAATAACGGATCTAAATGCATGGATATTAATGATTTGCATAATTGTACATGTACAAATATATATGTAGTGAAAGACATCTTTAACGTATTAGATATGAACATGCAAATTGTTGTATTTAGAAAGGCTAGAAGAAAACATCTTGCACGGATAGTGATTCCCATTCTCTACGTCCACCCTGTCGTCTGTTGCTCATATCCTTCCCATTGTTTGTTTTGTGCGTCCTTTTGGTTGCAACTGGTTGGTCATCACCATCAATACTTGGGAACATCCGGGAATACAGGCAAAAGGTAATTTGCAGTGAGAGCCATTGTTGCGAACATCTGGGAGTATAGGCAATAAGTAATTCAGTAATTCCCAGTCAGAGCCAACAAACAGTAGCCTATTGTGAACCGTTCTTGTTGGAACTAGCCAGTAGTTGGTTGAAGCTGATCAAGCTACCACCTCAGCTACATCCAAATCGCTGCTTTTGGTTACTGGCCATCAACCGGAAAAGACTGAACAGAAATGCCATAAACTTAAAATGACATGAAGCCGGAGAAAAATTGCTGATGGACACCATCTTGGAGAAACTTCATACGCAAGGAGATCAACTTCATCGAAAACGATCAACTGATGCAGTCACCCATCCACGGCTTCGCGACGCGCTCGCATCCAAAACTCGGAGCTTTGCTGGGGCCTCATAGATTTGCTGCCAGCAACTGGGGAAACTTTGCCAGAGATCCCGTGCCCACGATGCGGAGGAGGCCGCGCATACCTCTGCAGTGTGTACATGCGGTGCGTCTATACATAGGCCTGCGGCTATACACAGGCCTGCGACTCTCTCTCCCTCTCTCTCTCTCTAACTCTCTTACTCTCTTACTCTCTTTCTTTCTTTCTTTCTTTCTTTCTTTCTTTCTTTCTTTCTTTCTTTCTTTCTCTTTCTCTCTTACTCTTCTATATCAATTTTCTCGTTTTCCTTTGGAACCAATTTCAAATGCCATGCAGGAAATGTCCAGGAAGAAAATTTAGAGATAGGAAAAAACGATGTTGAAGAAATGCGCAACCCTCTGCTACAACAACAAAACATAACAAAACATCAAGTAGCACCACAACATACCACAACCACAAAACCAATCGACAAGAACAACCATAAAAGCATTTGGCAGTGGGTCAAAACCCCGTACCCCTGGTTCCCCTATCATTGTTTTCCCTGCTATTGTTGCTTATTATCCCCCAGTATGGGTTGGTTAACTGCTTGACCCATAGCCATTTGACATCTCCTCTGCGCCGTTGACCAACGCCACGTCACCTGCATCCTTTCCTTAGCCGCTGCAACTTCTTCAGCAGTCACCTCTGGGAGCAGAATTTCCACCTTGCAACGGATCGTCTCTTCCGGATCCTGCGAAGAGAGAACAGCTGCAGCGATGAAGAAACTCATGGCTGATAGGTGATTGGAGCTGTTTATGAATCAACATGACAGGTAAATGATGGTAAATGGCTGTTTATGAATGGGATTGATTTGGTTCTTCTTTCAACAAGCTGTTTTGGAACCTCTTTAGAAACTTAGCTAATAGTGATGCACCACGGCTTGATATGGTTTAAAAGACTCCAGCTACTAAAAAAAACAGCTGAAGACTGTGTTGAAAACCCAAAAGCTTCCCGTAGCTGTGAAGCTACGAAATCGGAATGAAACCTCTAACGGGATTTCTCAGTCACCAGCTTGAAATTTGGAAATTCAACCGCTATTCATCATTCCATGACCTCACCAGCCCTTGGCAAAGCACTACGCCGCCCAAACGAGTCCATTGCAGCACCGGGCTACCCGTCTCGCCGCAGGATCTCCTTCCATTCGTCCAGGCCAAGTAGATCTCCTTCCTCTTCTGCTTTGAAAAAGGCCTCTAAGAAGTCGGTGCTGTGCCCTGACAAATCCAGCAGTGAGATGTTGATGGCAATGGTATGCTGGCTGGTGATGTTGAAGTGTTGGTGTTTGAACCAATCATTGAACTCATGGCTGATGGTAATGGTTAGTCTCTAATGATGAAGAATTATGGTGTATGATCCTGGCTAGAAATGGAGATGGGAATTGAGCTGTCTGATCAGCCTGGTACATGAAGAAACCCGGAAGCTCACATGGTGGTTTCTCAAAATGGGGGTACCCCCAAAAATGGCTGGTTATTACTATAAATGACTACTAGTGGATGATTTGGGGGTACCCCTATTTTGAGAAACAGCCACATGGAAATCACACTCCAACCAGTCAACATTGTGTCTGCTTCATGTTCAGCACGAAAGCATTTCCAAAAAAGTCCAGGAGGTTCCCCGAACGGCGGTCTCATTGAATCACACGACATGACTTCAATGGGAAGTGAAATGAGGTGACTGTTTATTCTCAGAAATGGTGGCAAAATCTCCAGAAAACCCCTGAAATTGGCGGTTCAAACAGCCAAGCGATTTCCCAACGTAGATTTTCCCATCAATTTCTGGGTTTTCACCGTTCCTAGATACCTCGATATGTCCAACTAAAAGGAGCACCCCGAAACTGTTGATATTGGAAAACAAGGTGGTACAACGATCATCAGGTATGGTTTACCTGTATTTCCATTCGTAGCTGCCCCTATGTTGTGATCCATATTCTCTCCTGCATTGTTTGACTGTAGGCCAAAAACATCTCAGTGTAAAGCGGCCATCGATTTGCCACAATTTCTTTGTGCATCATTCATACACAGTGCAAGGTGCAACGTGTGCGTGGGATTTTGAGCGACCTCTTTGGACGCGATAGCTTCGATCATGTTCTGTTCCAGGAGATCCCAGAGGGTTCCCTAAAAGCCAATGGAAATTCAGCGCAACCTTAAAACAGCAACAGGGGAAGCCAACTCAACCAGAACAAGTCGCACTGAATTGGGCATCGAAATTCTGGTTGGGGTCCTTCTACCTCCGATGAAAGAGCCCCAGTGGTCTCGCAAAAACGCCGCAGCGCTGATGCTACTTCTGCCCCAGTCCTGTTTGATCCGAGCCCCAAAAATGACCTCTGGGTGCTTCCCAACACTGGGATACGGGATGATTTTACATCAAATACATCTCCATAATTTGTTCTTTTTTGTTTGGAAATCTGTCATTATTCGGTCACTTGCTACAATCCCGTTCCCAATGAATGGAATAGTTTGTGTCCAAGAAACGTGGTCAATGATACTTCGTAATCCACTGGGTCATTCAGTTTTTCAAAATATCCAACCCACCAGTTTGATAAAAAGCGGCGTTAAATGGCGGTAAACTGAATCGCAGAAACCTGGGGCCCCAGCGGCGTGGATCTCTCACGCCATCGCCGTGGCAATCGCAATAGAAATTCCAGGCGTTTCGCGCATAGTCGCTGGACTGCGTGGAAGAAAGTCGCTGGGACGTTGATTTTTATGAGATTGTTGTGGGTTGATAGTGATAGTGGGATAGCCCCTGGATTTCACATTGGACAATGGGATCGCACCAGTGGAATGCAATTTATCAATGATATATTTATATATACTGTCTTTCTACTGATTAGGCACACTTGTAACGTCTTACTTAGCGGTAATCCGATAGCACTATGGTGTTCCCATCTCAGTTGTTGCGATGAAGTCAGATTCTCCACTACTGTTAGCATGCCTAATCCAACAGGCATACGTTGGTAATCTGCAACCAACCCAGTGTTGGGTTGGCCGGTGGTGTTCACCATCTGTGTAGATTATCTGTGACCCATGCTGGTTCGATCATCAGCAATTCTAATGGTAAAACGCAAAGAACACCTATGGCTTATTACAATAGCCAGTTATAATAACCGGCTTATTTCGATAACTTATTGTTATCTATCAAGCTTTATAGGAAAACACTTTGATAACCAATTACAATAACCAATTTTAATACCCCAAAGAACAGCTATGTATAATAAAAATAATCATTTGAGTAACCAGCAACAACAAACGTAGTGAGTCTATCTAGAACAACTACATTGACGAGGACCAAGATCAATCCAGTCGACATAGATTGACAGCAATCTAGGCCTATACCAAAGAATATCGACATTCATACAGGAGTTTATCAACACTATCGACCCCGCTCTGCGTGTTTGTCTGGGGGGGTATGTTTCGGGGATATGTTCCGAGGTACGTTTTGGGTCTGTTTCGTCAACCATGTCACAGAATTCGGCGTATTTTTCGCAGCAGTCAAGCATAGTCCAACATGCAAATAGGTGTGTTTCGGGGTTCGTCAACAAAAAGAAATACTGTACCCATCCAATACAAAGATCCCCGATTTTCGATTCCGACATGAATCTTGTTTGGGGTTTGTTCAATTGATGATCCAGTCGTAATGCGCTGGGGGCTTCTGTACGACCAATCCATGATCATTGCAATGATACATTCACAGTCCCACAGTTCCATCTATGGTAGGCCGCTCTTGTTCTTACACATGCCATGGCTGATGAGATAGTTCTTCCCCGTCCCTAATATGTGAACCACCATCAGGGGCCAGCATTACAAAAACACATATTCCTGCAATAGTTAGGTGTTTCTCAAAATAGGGGGCCCCAAAAATAGCTGGTTTATTACTATAAATGACTATTAATGGATGATTTGGGGGTACCCCTATTTTGAGAAACCATCAGTTGATGATCATCCTTCTCTATCGATCCTGAGGGTGAAGCCAACGAATCACTGGTCACTGGTGGGGTTCCTAGCCCCACGCTGCCTTCTGGAAGCATCGCACTTTTCGGATTGCGGAGGCAGAATGATCATCCATGGCTGCTCAACTGCATGCTTCGCCGAGCTGCATACCCTGGCAAACATCGTTGGTTCATGTTGGTTATATGTGGTGTCTTCTTTTACTTTTATGCACTAAAATAAGTTGTTGCATATGATATGTACATATGAATTCACAAAAATCTACCATATAAATTTGAGGAACGTGTTCATGTCTTTATGAGCCTCCTACATACTGGCAATCTGGAGCATAGTGAAGGGGGCAAAAAAATGATCGGGGAGAAATAAACTAATTAATACTCTCTCCTGATTCTGCACTTCTGGCAACAAGGTATTCCCGGGGCCAACCTGTAGTTGAACTCCTGTGGAAGTTCTTGTGTCAAAATTCTGGGGTGTACTGGCGACTGCAAATCAAGTGAGCTTCCATCATCAATAACCCTTATCTTCCCTAGTAATGTTGCTTATTATCCCGTATAGTCATTAAGGATCATTGGTTGATCATCATTTCGAAAACCAACTGAGCTAAAAAAAGGCGGAAAAAATACCAAGTGATGCTGAGTTCACGGCCTGATGAGGACGAGTCTTTCATGCAATGCTGGTTGGTGGTTCGTTGCCCGCCATTGCCCCATCTCAAAACTACGCTTCTCAACTAGATAATCAAGTCCAGGTATGGTTCAGAAAAAGAAATATTTGAAACCACCCGCCAGAATCTGCATTAGTTTTCAACTTCGTCTCAGCTTTCACATGGTGCGCGCACGACAGTGTCAGCTCTGGATTTGTTATCTCTCAGCTACATGACTCCGATTTCTAACATGTTGGGACACCACAACGGTCTCATCACTCAAAACGAATCTCTTTTTCTTCACCGCGAGGTACTCGTGAGCGGCTTCGCCACAGCCAGAGGAACTCTGTCGCCTGAGCTTGGCTGACTCTCATCCGGGAGGCTGTTCTCCAAAACATAGGGGGAGAGACACGGCTCGAGGAGAGAACCATTTTCCGCTGCAACAACATCGACACAGCACTGGCCTATCGTCATTCTGGCGTGTTTGAATGTGAAGCACGATAAAACTGCTCAAGATCTATCAGCTCGGTTCAAATATGTTCAATTTGCGCATAAGAGAGACAGTAATGGATCGAAATTCGTGGTCCACTACGCCACAGATGGGCTAGAAAATCCGCTGCTGGGGCTGTAATCACTTGGCAGGTCACAGAAATGGCTCGAGGGATTAAGTAGATTCGATGGATTGGAAAGGTTAATTGGAAGCATTACATAGATGAGCAAGATCAGGCCAATCAAATGGATCGGATACTACAATGAATCAAAATAAGCGGATACATAGGTGACGTGGGCAGATGAGATAGACAAAATGAGATGGATCAGCCAGGGATATTTTGAGGCTTGAAAGATAGATAGAAAGGTCAAATAGACAGATACACGTAGATGTAGATAGACAAGTGGATAGTTCGATACATAGAACGATTTCTCACTCAATCAATGAAAAGCTAGATGGATGGATAGATGGATAGATGGATAGATGGATAGAGATTGATAGATTGATAGATAGATTGATTGATAGATTGATTGATAGATAAATAGATAGATAGATAGGTAGATGAACAGACAGAAAGATAGACAGATAGGCAGACATACAGACAGATAGATAGATAGACAGACCGACAAACAGATCGGTAGATAGAGATAGATAAAGATACGAAGAGATTGATAGAGATAGATAGATAGATAGATAGATAGATAGATAGATAGATGGATGGATAGATAGATAGATAGATTGATAGATAGATAGATAGATAGATAGATAGATGGATGGATGGATGGATCGATAGATAGATAGACTGACAGACAGACAGACAGACAGACAGATAGATAGACAGATTGGTAGAAGCAAAGGTCAATAGAATGATTGACTGATTGAATGATAGGTAGATACACCAGTGAAAAGACTGATGGATTCATAGATGGTCAGGTCAGATCAGGTTGATAGCCAGATAGATGGATGGCTCGGCATAGTAGCGAGACAAAGGCTACATGGACAGGTAGCCAAACAGCTTGACAAAAAAGTCAAGATTCTAAATCCGTCACATTTGTGTGTCTATTTACCTCTCTTGCTCCCATCTTTTAACGTCTTTTCTCCCTCTCTCCTCAATTCCTTTTCCTCCTCTTTGCTGTCTTTCCCCTTCCCGGCTTCTTGTCCATTTTCCTTTTCATATGACATTTGTTTCTTTAATTTTCCTACCCAAATGTCTTTTCTGGCCTGTCCATTTGCCTTTTTGCTGTCTGACTCCTTCTGTTTGAATCACATGTTCTTCTTCTTCCTCTCTTTTTGCGTCTCTCTCTCTCTCTCTTACTCTCTCTCTTACTCTCTTACTCTCTCTCTTACTCTCTCTCTCTTTCCTTTCTTTTCCCTGTTTTCTTTCTTTTCAGTACTGCTTTCCTATCTTTCCTCGTCCTCAACACGCCCCCGTGGATGTCTCACAGCAGCGCCGCTTTTTCTTCACCGTTGGCCACAGGTTTGGATGTCGACCGTCGCCTGACGAAGCGGTGGAGCCGACCGCTGAGGAGTGGGTCCTCTTGGCCAGGTCAACATGTAGCTAGCCCTGTAGGGTGGTTAAGAACTGGCTGTTTCTCAAGTCATAGGGGTACCCCCAGTTATCATCCATTATTAATCATTTATAGCAATGAACCAACCATTTTTGGGGGTTCCATATTTTGAGAAACCACCAACTATTGTTAGCAAGGTAGCTTCACAATGAGGTTAATGGATGTGTTAATGGTTGATAGTGGACAATGAGCAACAATAATAGGGGATATATTGTGGCTATGGGTCAATATTAATCATAATGAACTATTGGGGGGAATAATCGCTAACAATAATGGGGGAAACAAGCATCAGGGAAACCAGGGCTACAGGGTTTTCACTCGTAGCCATATGTTAAGACTGGAATAAGCTGGCACGGTAGTAAGCATGGTTCAGCGATTTTGGTCAATGCCTGGTTGCTGCTTAACATTGGAAACCTTCCATCAATGAATTCCAACATAGCACTGAAATATCACCATGCCCGAAAGGTAAAGGATCTAAAATGGCTGTATGTTCCTTACAATTCTTGATTGCCTGAAGATCTTAACCTATGCAGGGAACCTAAGAATTGCTACTGATGATTAATTTAATTGGTTGCAATGGTTGAATGATGGCCACGCTATGGTCCGTTGGTTGTATCCAACCATCATTGACACATGACTTGCAACACGCATTGCTGGTGTAAAACATCAGCTTTACAGCCAAACGTCCACTCCAGCAGCCGAACATCCTCAGAGTGCACAAACATTTCTGTCCACGTGCCCCCCTATCCAAAAAATGGTGCTCTGCCCTAGCCTGCCGGTTACCTACAGATTGGGTAACCAGGGAACCCCAAATACAGATGGTCACATATCCAGGGAACCCCAACCAGTTACCTTCCCTACCCACAACCAGATTAGGTAACCAGGGAACCCCAAATCATAAATATAACATGGTTGCGGGCCGCGGCTTGCTTATCCAAAGCCTTTCCTCCGTGCCAGTGCGTGCCTCGACGCTAACCTGGAAGAGCTCAGATTCAACTGAAGGGCCGGTGGCGGCGGCACCGCGTTGGTTGCTGGAGCTGCGCTTTTCTCAGAAGGCGGCGAGGATCTCATACCTACGAGCAGCTCCCCCTGCTAACCAGAGGGGAGGAGGTTCTTGGAACAGGATTACCCCCAAATCAACCAATGTTAATAAACCATTTATATAGAAATAAAATGTAATAACATGTAATCAACCACTGGTTTTTGGAGTTCCCAATTTCAAGAAACCCCTATATGGTTTCGATTCATGGTATGCTATGAGCAAGTGTCAGAGGACAACTGCTCGGGATGAAGAATCTGCAGATCACTCCAAGCGAAACAGCTGCTAATGCCTGTGGAGTTATCTAAATTGATGGTAGCACAGCGATAATGCTCTAAATGTTTCCGACATAAGTGCTACGCTGGGGACAACAAAATTCCAACCCTCAACATCGATAGCAGTAGCGAATGCTTTTCATAAATCCTGCCACCCTGCTACCGAGGGCCGCCTCCTGGCCACGCAAAAATGTTTGGCTCTGTGGAACGGTCCAAGGGTATCGGTATCGGTGGGTCGATCCCTGGTCATTCAGCTGCAAGCAGCTGTTGAATTTCGGCAGTCACAACCCTGTTCATCCCATTTTCGGTTGCTGTCCTCAAACGTGACAGCGACTGGTTCATCCGCCCCGGTTGAAAATCAGGTTGGCTCTTGCATTGGCAATATGTAACAAAATGTCTATTCCCACCTTTTGTGAGATACTTCTTCAAACGACATTGCAATTCAGCAAACGAAGAGGGTTACTGCTTAGCGACAGCAAAACCGTGGACCAAAATAACTATGCATTCCCTCATCGGATCTTTGCTGGTAAATCAGCGACAGCCGAAAGATGATAATCACATGACGAGAGGATCCAGCAGATTCGGTAACTATCTGCGGTTTGAACAGTACAGGACTGCGTACCACTGCAAACATATGTATGTCTTTGCTGCAATGCACCATCAGATCATCATATCATATCTGAGCATGCAGTCTGACAACTCAACCTGTCCTCAACATGTTATTTTTGTCTGTCTAAAGATTTAAACTTCTGCCTCCCGAACTGACCCGGCTGACCCCCAACCCCACCTGTGGGATTTCTGAAGTATGCCATCGAACTCATGGTTCGCGGGTCTGTGTGAAAGCTAGTGGCAGATTCTTCCGTCTGATGGGCAGCAGGGAGAATCCCAAGCAACTGCACAATATCCTGCCAACTCATGCCAATTGTGTCACGAGTCTGCAGTTCTCGCAAGATGCTTGAGTTTTGAAAAGTCGGTGAAGATGTTCGCAGACCTCTTAACCAAACAGACCAATATTTGATGCGCGCGTCTTGCACCAATGCATTTTGCATCTGCAGCATGTCCGAACGACCGTTTGGCTCCGTGGATTCCCGGACTTCTTTCTTCATTGCACTGTCCAGGGAGGCCGCACGACGACAAATTGGCACGTACCTGCGACCTGGACCATCGGCCGTTTCCAGATCTTCCAGGTCCCCGTTGTTTCGACAAATTGCGAGGAGAGCTGCAGCATAGTCCACCCCTGTGATCTGGAGATGATGTGTGGCAGGAAGGATGCTCGCGCACACTGGTAACATGTGGCCATGTGTGACTATGATACAACTCTTCCTGGTATGCCGTGAGCGCTTCAGGTAGTCCAAGAATCGTTTTGCATACCTCAGCATACCAACAGCGAAGCATTGCGAAACAGCCATCCCTATTTTTCTGCTTTCATTTCATATGTTTGCCTAATGAGCAGGCATCATTTCCACATGCACAGAAAATCCGAACGAACAAGTACCAAATGATGGTTCCTCAAAATAGGGGTACCTCCAAATCATCCTTTCTGCAACCATTTATGGGATGAAACCAACCATTTTTTGGGTCCTCTATTTTCAGAAACACCCAAATGAATGGCAAACAAGCAACAACCAAAAAACAACAAGGACAACACCCTTGGCCCTGCCTGATGCGTGCGTCCTTCAAGGTCTCCGGCCACTTAGGCTCCTTGCCCAAGGTGCGGCCAGCCTTGATTCGTCCATAGCGACACTTGCTGTTGAGCTTGGCCCAAGACCGGCGAGTGGTCGGCTGCGACTCGAAAGCCGTCGGACCCATGATCTCACCTGGAGCTAGTCGTGATCAGTGTGGCCTCTGGTGCCATGTTAACTCCGTTGTTCAGGGTTCGATTCACCTGGTTTTAGCTTGTGGGTGGATGGTGGAGATCAGTGTAGGGCTTGCCTCTGGTGACTGCCATCTGAACCAACAAAACATCATAATATCATGATGATCCTTGTGGTTCATGAGGGAGGGTAACAGTTTCTAGGCAATCAGCTAGACACCAGGGATGACCCCATCTACCTCACCCACCATCGCCGCTTTCTCACCAGTGGTTTCTCACCCCGAAATGACCACTTTTGCAACACCCCAAAGTGCAGAAGTGGAAAAAACGCGAGTCAAATCAAAAGAAACATAAATGTCTTCACATATATGTGAATAAAAAGCAATTCGATCCAATAAAACAAGGGATGTAGTTTTGGTCGCTAAATTGTGGACTATATAATTCAACCATTATTGCTGGTCAGTATCCCCTATCATTACATATATTCTTACCCCATTACTGGCTGACACCCCTGTTTTCATCCCAGCCAGAAAAGAAAAACCAGAACTGGATCCATCCCAGTGGCCCACTTCACCATCCAACAACACGAGAACATCGAACTCTTCCGCAAGGATCTCTGCAGTTTGCAAGCAGCGCAGATATGGTGAAGAGATGATCACGTCCACCGACATCCTGGTTGGTGGTTGAAGCACCCCCTGGGGGGGTTCTTAAAGTAGAGGACCCCCAAAAAAATGGTTGGTTCCTTACTATACAAATGACTGATATTGGATGATTTGGCGGTGCCCCTATGAATTGAGAAACGCTCCTCTTAGTCAACCAACCATTCGTTAATCATCGCTCGCAAAAATACAAAACGTCAATCAAACCACCAACCAGCATCAACTGCTGCTTCAAATCCAGCGCCAGTTGCTTGGCTTGTTGACGTCCCTCCGCTGTGATGGGCGGATCGGAGGGAAACTCTACCGCATCCTGTGATGGTGCGATCGGTCCAACTTTGAACCCTTCACCTAGAGATCCATATTTTACGCAATAACACATCACATCCTACGTTTATATCATTATAAACCTATCATTTGTAGGCGGTGTACGTCCATGCCCAAATTCCATTCCACACACATAACCCTTCTCCCAAGTTCTAGCGTATTCTCACCCAAATGCTGCATGTACGGTATATTTACCAACATTCACCTACAAAATGACTCAGTTATGTCGACAAATATAACATGGAGTATCTGGGCACAATGGGACGAATGAAATTCAACAAAAAACATCGCTATAGGAATCTGGATCATACCCTCATTGAAAAACTAAGGATCTCCATGATCCATGGTACACTGCTGCTCAACTTTGGCCACTGAGAAGCACCTCCGAGCAACCCCAGTCATCCAATGCGTGGGCAGCATCTGCACGTTCTGCGTGCCGCACAACTGCCACTGCCACGCCCGTAGGTGGCTCTGCCGGGTCCATCGGCATGAATTGCTGGAGCTCCACTCCACTATTCGGGTTGATGACAATACTGTCCAAGAGCGCCTGGTTTGAAGCTGCATTCTCCTGCGCGCGTTGCAATGCCTCTCTGATTGCACGGTAGCGATTGATATAGTCAATGGTATTGCTGATCCAAATCATCCAACTCACTGCCAGTAAAAAGAACATGTCACCGACTTTGAAGGGGAAGAACAAGAGCTTGTCACCAGAGATTGAGTGCGACGCAAAAATATGCAGCGGCATCAATACACAAGGGCAAATGCAAACTAGGGGATTGCAGCCAGCTTGCACTAATATCTGTTCTGCCACAAACACCATCAAATGCACCCAAGTTTGGAAGTGCACCATGAAATCCATCGCTACCGGTTCTGGCTGGGACCTCAAAGTGTCAAATATCGGGATCACGTCTGCGAAGATCATGGCAGGAGGTGTGCAGCTGCAAATCAACAAGATCAAATCCGCCAGCCAGGGAGAACTGTACTCGGCATATCGCCACATGAGGACGGAGGCAACGACCAGGCAAGGCACAAGCCAAATGTACGTGGGCAAATTTTTCTGGAACAAATCTGGATAAGCGGACTTTAGGTTAGCCTTCTGGCTTGCCTTTTCGATCAGCAGTGAGCCCCAAGCAACCCAGATGCTGAGCACCATGAGCCAGCAAATGCTCCGAGCGGAACGCCCGCTCAAAGGGCTCTCATGGGGTGCCCCGGTTTCGCCCGCATGGCGTCCACTGTTGCCGGGAGGTAAAATCATCCCAGTGCAAATGGACTTCACACGGACTGTGAAGTCCCGGGTAAATGCACAAAACATCAGCAGCAAGATGATCCCGCACCACATGGTATCTATATATGGGAAGAATCCAGCGAAAAAAGAAAATATCTGGCACATACGGAAGAGCATTGGCACCATCACCAAGAGCAGGGGTATAGGATGGATGTTGCAGTGAAGCAAAACTGCCAAGATGCAGAGGATTCGAGCCTCTTCAGATATCACACCCCCAACTGCCCCTGAAAGGAGATGTTGGCTCGTGGCTATGAGAAAACAATATAACCAACTCGCTCCAACCGTTTCGCGTCGTCTCCGCACTGTTACCAGAAAGCTTGCAAGAGCGCCAACGAGCAAGAGCCCCAACCCAGCAAATTGCATCAAAACAGCAACCAAATTTATTTTCACAGTGTGAGCTAGTTGGCTTAGGTAACCGTGCTCCTTGAAAGCTAGAAATGTCAATATGCACATTGTGATACACCGAAACACGTTGCCAGTGGCACGATTCAATAAAGGGCTGTTGAGAATCACGATGTCAGTTGTCTCACACCACCAGGCCTTCAAACTTTGAAAGCAGTGTCGAGTCCCTGATGCTTCGACCTCATCCCTCAACCAACTCGCATTCGCTGCAGTGCTCGCCATAGCAACACCAGGGTCTTGAAAGATGTGGCTTCTGGGGGCCCTAGTTTGGCTGCGTCAGGTCTTTAGAAATGCTTGGAAATGGGTGGTTCTCAAAATAGGGCACGCAAAAAAATGGTTGGTTTATTACTAAGAATGGTCAACGACGATTTGGGGGTCACTCATTTTGAGAAACACCCAAAAATCTATTGTAAAGATGCTCATAATCCTTGGGTCCGTGTGGGTAGCCAAATATTCTTCCTAAACTTTGTTGGATGCCCCTAAAGATCATGTGTGCAAACCTGAAACAGAGAAACTAGGGAAGCGTTCGCTTGACAAATGGAGCGCTTGAACCTACAGCCGTCCCGTTGCGTCGTTTGCCACAGAAACTATAGCTGCACGCTAATCTGGAAAGGCAACAAGGTTGTGATATTTCCGGAGACCTGAAATGGTGTACCCATGTGTGGCCCTAAAAAATCCAGTGAAACGATGTGAAACGATGATTTTGTGGGATCTGGTTGGGGTCCCCAGGTCCACCCGCTTGCCAAAGATTGTATCATCCAGTGCTCGCCCAGTCCCCCGCAGGTTCGCTGATGCACAGTGCAACGTGCAACACGTGGTCGAAGGTCAATCAATCAGGCTTACCCCACTAAAAAAGACTCAAAATGCTGAAACAAAAAAAACTGTTCTTGGAGATCATCCTTATAAGATAGCAACACCCCTTCGCGACCCTTCAAAGGCAGCAACTGGCAGTTGGAAGTCTTGATTGGGAACCCTCTACCTCCATGAACAAAAAGTACTCCAAGTTGGTCTTGCAAATACACTCGCTGGCCTGAAAGTTGTGCAGTTGTACCCCAGCCGTGTTCGATCCCTTTCCGCAAGTTTACGAAAAGTATCCTCCCTGTGCTTCGTAGAATGGGGATATCTGCCAACCACCAACAAGCTGTACTGTAAATGTTCTGCGGGAAACCCATCATTTCTTGCAAGCACACCGATTTCCACACACAAGGTCAAAATATGCTGACATTGCTGTTTCGATAATCAAGTCCCAACAAGAGACAATTCATTCGAAAAAAATATGCCTTGCAATCCTGTTTCGATGATTAGATCCCAAACAAACCATTCCCTCGAAATTGTTCGACCTATCCAGTCACCAATCCAATCCAATCCACCTATCCATTGTTCGATGAAATCTGTTCCTTCCAATCCACCTTCCAATCCACCTATACTGACCACTTGGATGGCCCTTGGTGCACCATCCGCACCCGAAATCTGGGGCCCCAGCACTGTGAGTTTGGACCTTGAAAAGTCATGCTGGCTGGGATGTTGCGCCTCATGGAGGGTCACACCGGTGGAACAGTGGGAGATGGATCAGGAGGGTAGTTTACAGATCAGTACCCTGCCAGTTCCCTCTATAGTAACCAGGGACCCCGTGGCATGCTCTTAATGATTCTTACACAAGCTGGTTGGGGATGGTTACAGCACCTCTACAGGCAACTGGAAGGGTAGGGAATCATATCTGTAGGAAGGGTAGGGGATGATATCTATAGGTACAGAGATCAAGATAGATCACTACACTAACCTCCAGCCAAGTTTCGGTTGCCTGCTACAGCTTGGAGCAAGCGCGTTTTTGCATGGTTGGAGAAGGGGTAAGAATGTGGCCAAGATATGTGATGCGGCAGTCGGAGAATACATTATATACATTTATATACATACACAGATATGTAGAGAGAGGCGGATATGGGCGCAACATAGCTGAGATCCAGCAGGCTGGAAGGTCGGGAATTGCACGGTGGGTTCGTATGTGCGGAATCAACTTGAAAAATCTGGCGGAATTCTTTGTAGTGGAGCGAATCCATTTTCGCTGCTGGAGAAAACCTGTGATTCTGAGGAAGATAACCTGAGCCAATTGGGATCAGATGGAGGTACTTAGCACTTGGTGGAGATGAGGATGCGAAGGAAAAAGAACCACCAAGGCTCTAGATGTGGCCTGGGAGCAGCGGGAAAGAACATCGATTCTCTGGTGATCTAACAACATACAAGTGCTGGTAGTGCCGGTTGGTCTCTATTGGAGATGGTGATATTGCCACCGCGTTCGCAGGGAGCACGTGGCATGTTGGCTCTGCATGTGTTTCTTCATGACCAATCCTACGATGGCTAAGCCAGTAGACCATGATAAAAGCTGCGAGAACAATGATTCATGATGATATCATGAATCAACCCATGATGGTATCAACCATGGTGATATCTTTAATCAACAGCTTTATCATAACAGTATAGGTTAGAGATTCATGATGATATCATTAATCAACCAATCAAACCAGTCAAACCAATCAAACGAGTCAAGCCCATCCAGCCAGTCAAAAACCGACCAACTGTATGGATGAATCGACAAGTTGTTTCTTGAGAATACCCAATGATGGTTGCTCAAAATAGGGGTACCCCCAAATCATCCATTACTAGTCATTTATAGTAATAAACCAACCATAGCTTTTGGGGTCCCCAATTTTGAGAAACCACCCAATGAGAAACCTTTCCCTGCATGCGATACAACTTGGTACCACTCAGCACTTATAGCTTTGAAATCCTGGACAAAGAAATGTGAAAAACCTGTCCTGCTTAGGTCACCCACTGAAGCTTCATGATGATTGAACATGGTCATGACCAATAGTGAATTAGCATACCGGATGGCATTTTGATTGGTTTACCATGAGATAACCTGTTGCTCGAGCGATCCCTGCCGTAATCATAAGAAGCTGATGTTTTGTCTGACATAGATTCGGATCACTTTTTCTCTGGCATGTATTCTGACTTTTTGCCTGATGTCTATTCATAAACTATGTCTGCCGTGTATTTTGACATGTGGTCTGGCATATATTCTGACAGTACATGTGTGTTCTGTTCTGGCATGGTCTGACATATATTCTGACAGGCTGCACATATGTTCCGACATGCTGGCAAGTTCGACACATATCTGGGATATATATGTTGTCTGGCACATATTGTGTCCTGATTGGGTGGGCGCAGAGAGCTGCGAGCTGTTCAGGTTGGCCGACACCAGGGTTCCGCTGAAATTTATTTGGAGCCTAAGAACAGCCTGGTTGACAAGGCCTTAGAAGCCCCACTATCCTACCGTGTTCTCCAGTCGTTGAGGATTTCACTTTCTAATGTTGAGTCGAAGCAAGCTTTTTTGTTGAATGCATGGCAGTATCATACATGCACACTGAAAAAATGCTCAATGAAGTACCCCTAAAAAGAATTGTCGGCTGAATCCATGATCATAGCTCTGGATGGCCGGTACCAGGATCTACAAACAGTCCTACCAGTGTGCAACTGGTATATCTGTATTGTTGTTGCAGTTGTAATGGCTACCTATAAAGCGATAGCCAACACTGAGAAGTGCTGACGATGTCAACCATTCTCAGCAAGTATTGAGGACTATATGTGGGGGTCTCAAATATCCCCCCAAATCATCCATGAGCAATCGTTTTTAGAAATAAATATACAATTTTTGAGGTTCCCTACCTCTTCTGAGAAATCCCTACATCAGTGATGATGGTTGATGAAACGATTGATATCATTGATGGTTTACATCCCAAGCCTTGTCAATGCTCATCCCTCCCTATCCAACATGATGACTACCGGCACAATCGTGACTCCCTCGCCCTGCCTTTAGAGTCGGATCGCTGTACCCCGTTGCTGCAAACGCTTGAGGATAAATCGTCGGACAGGTCAGGTGGGTCTATTACTACTCATTTGCACTATATGTCTTTGTATGGTGAACTGACATGCGACAGCCTGAAAGGTAGGCCTGAGAGTCAAAGAACTCTTTCATACCACATAATCAGGATCCTTCAACCCGGCCAAAGCATACTAGTTTATTGCATCGCCTACCACCCTGGCAAAGCATTCTCTCTTTTTCTTCACCCCGCGAGAACGTGAGCTGTGCCACGTGAGAACTGGTTTCAAACTCTGATGCTGTCCATTGACTCTCAGCTATTGCAAACAGGCTGAGTAGTCTCCAAAACATAGCGGCAACGTGGAACGACCCTGCAACGACTCCGTCGACACAGAACTGAGGTATTGTGTATCGTCTCGCCGCAGTTTCCAGATATGACCCGAGCCCACTGCTCAAGATCTATCCGTTCAGTGCTATTCCTGCTCGTGCAACATAGTTATTACGTTCTGTCCAAGAAATGGGTCACTCCCAAAAGATTGCTGCATATGGTTATGGGTCAAAACCCTGTACCCCTGGTTCCCATCATTAACCATTGTTTTCCCTATTATTGTTGCTTAATATTGATAGTTAATATTGACCCATACCCGTATCTATGCATTTATTATGAAGCAATAATGCGTCATATCAACAGACCACAGTCGGACAGCCGTTGTTACATCCACCCGGAGCTCAGCAGCGCCATCTCTACATACACTGGACCCGTAGGCTAACAACCACTACAAGCTGATAACCACTATTGCAACACTATCAAAGTTATCAAAGTAGCATCAAATCAACCTTGTTGACGAAGTATTCAATAACCACTACCCCTATTTCAAGCTCAATTACTAACAACCACTATTAAATCAACCATTAAACATTGAACACTTAACAACCACTACTACAATCTTACTATTCACTGTTACAAAGCTCGTCAGGTTTCCAATGCGAGACACATACCTCTAACTCGGCGTGCGGATGTTTGCGAAAAGGGTTGCAACCGCAGTAGAGATCAGCCCGATTTTAAGGCAAAACGAAAAGATGGTGCAATAATGGTTGACCAGCCTGTTGGTGATGGCGAACCATGGCTGTTTGGACCTCGCCAGTTTGGGACCCCCCCAAATCATTGAGCTTATAGGAGTTTATTAGCCATTTATAGAAATTTACCATAATAAGCCAACCATTTTAGGGTTCCCGACTTTAAGAAACCCTCATATTGATTCATGATGCTTCAGAATGGTTGATGACAGTTGAAGATAGTTATATAGTCATGCTTGAATGTGCTGGCAAATGGCTGACGATGGTCAATTGAATTGATAGTGGTGAAATCATGGTCAGTGAATGGCCATGATGCTGATTTGTGCTGGTTGATCATGTTTGGTACTAGTTTCTGAAAGTTTACAGTGGTTGTTCATGGCTGGTAATGGATGATCATTTCAGAAATTTGGAAGTCTCCAAGTTATGGAAAGTTGACACAGTCCGTCAGATCGGAGAGAAAATCAGTCAGATGTGTGCGTGACTGATCAGAGGCGCGCTAAATGCTGTGCGTTTTCAAATGTTTTCAAGCTGTCTTTTGCTCCAGGATGCTTTTTCAAAGGTTCGTCAAGGTGCGGACGTGAGTTGGGAAAGCGAACCGCAAAAAGTCCACCGCGGTGTGGCCCAATGTATGTAGATTTGCAAGTCAAAATCTCAACAATTTGATGGTCCCACGGCACTTTTGTAAGATGAGATGTGCGAAAAATGCGCGGCACTGTGGCAAAACGAACATTTGCAAGTCAAAATTCAAAAGCGTAAAAACACCATAAAACACCTATGTTTGGAAAAAAATGTGAAGTTCCTCATTCCCAATCTGATCCTAGTTACCTAGTTCAGCTGGGGGGAATGAATGGTGAAACGGATGATTGTGTGTCTTCTGAAGTACAGTGAACAAACATTGGCCACAACAGGCACCCTCCCTTCCCGTAAGCTGAAGCTCAACAGTTGGTCACAACACCCGAGCTGGAAGCGAAAGTCCCAGCCCCAGAATTGCACTCTGGTAGTCCCTGACCTGGAAGGTAAAGAAACATCAAAGGCAAACCAGCTACAGCTGCAGCATGGATAGCTTCCTGGCTAGCTGACAAAGAGTGATTACTCTACCCATACTTGGGACAAATGACCAGCTATAAAGTAGGTTAACCAGGGGTGGTTTATTCACATGGATCGACCACTTCTAGCTTCATGTTGGCCGGTTGTTGACATTAGCATCTGCCAACCAAGCACAGGCTGCAAGCATCTGCAAGCGGTTGCTCTCACCCTTCAGTTCAAACCAAAGGCTTTTTCGCCTTTACGCATTCGCTCGCCGGGCGGGCCACCGTTCCTGCCCAACGTGGAGACTGAGGAACAGCAAGACAGTGTACCAAGCACAAAAGAAATGCCGAAAGAAAAACTGTCATTATCATCAGAACAGGGACCATCAATGACCATCTTCGAATCTGTTCGATTTCCGCCACGAACTGGAAACTATGCCCCTTGACTGGACACTTTCCGATGTTCATCTGGGCGGTAGAAATATTATGAGGTGGCCGGCATACCCAAACAATCACGTCAAGGGGAGATCCATGTAAACCAGCCATTTGGATGGAAACCACTGGATAACAAGATTCAGGGCGTAGTTTATAGCTAAATAGATCTTAAATTTACCTCAAAAACTTCGCCATGTGGTGATTTCTTAAAATGTTTAATTAACACACCATAAATGATCAACTGGATGATCACTGGGTCTCCAAGTCCTGGCTAAACCACACGCGCTGTTGAGGAAAACCCCTCCAGTACTTGTCGCTGCTTTCCTCAACCTTCGAGCTCAAGCTGTGAGGTCAGATTACCAGAGATGGCGGAGATGGCAAATGTCTGACGCAGCGTTCATGGAATCCTTCGTTGTTGGCGAGTCCTACGATCTTTGCGAATGGCAAAACGAATGGAGTTAAATTACGGTTTCTAAGTGATAACCACCCGTTGAATTGACCTCTAGCTTAGTCGCTTAATAAGGATGGTTTCATCACCTCATGATCATTGGTTTTGCAGTTGAATACATATGAACCACCAGCATGATGTGTTCTGTTGGCGAAACAAGTCTGTTCTTACACAAGTCTTTAGTAGCTCGAGCTGCAGGTGCATTTAGTTGCAAGCTCCCATGTCCAGTGCAAACAAGCTCCATCAAACGTTTCCCAAAAAATTCAACAAACAGTTGATCTTGGTGGGAAAATCCTAAGAACAGTTGATCTCAATAGGAAAATCCCAATGTATGGTTTGTGGCGGCTCAAGATGGCTGAATGACACATTGTTGGCAAAGTTTAACCATCGCTTCCGAGAAATGCGAGAGATTGGATGTTGCTACCGGATGGGTTAATCATAATCTCTGAAAATCAGTTCTTTGAGAGATTGTTGAGAATATGACAGTTGATCTAAAAAACGGATTGTGATATTTAACAAAAACGGCTCTGGTAGTTGTGATCCTGGTTGCAATGATAGCAGCCCTAGGCAGATTCCACCGATTTCAACGGCGGATTCGCCAGCCCTCGGAGGAAGTGTTGGGGGTACATCCTTTAGCAACCGAGCGTGCCCGGCGTTGCATCTTCCGCGAGTTGATTGGAGGTTCCTATCAGGTCGTTGATGAACATAGCACATTCATTGATGCATTGATTGACGAAATCTGTGAAGCAGAAACCACGAAATTAATTAATCTCTGCTGACTATATATATATATATGCGTAAATATATGTATATATATCTTATATTATATATATATGTGGATGACTCCGATCATCTATAAAGCATCTAAATGAAAAGAATACTTTCAGCAGTTTGCTCATGAAAAATATGCTGCTCTCTTGCTGCATCAAGCATTTTTCCGGAAGACACGCTCTCACGGCACCATGACCATGTAACTATGCAATTGCTTACAACTCTTACGTCATGTAGCTGGCCGGGTGAAGGCTGGCCGATTGGGTGTGAGACGATCCAACCTATGAAAGCATCAAAAGTCCGGTGGTTCCACCAAAAATCTCCGAAAGCCAAATTGGCTCCTGTTTGGTAATGCTTCAAGATTTTCAGAAATAGACTTAGTACTACTTAGTTGGTTACTTAGTTAGTCAGTTAGTGGTCAGTTGGTTAGTCAATTCGTTTATTTGTTTGTTAGTTTAGGTTGAGAGACCCATAAGGTGGTTTCTCAGAATAGGGGTACCCCCCAATCATCCATTAATAGTCATTTACAGTAAGAAACCACAGATTGTTGGGGCCCCCATTTTGAGAAACCACCATAACCCAAAAATTAATCCAAAGATCTGCCCAGGTGTCTCAGCGCGCAGTGTTTGCCCATGGAAAACTCTGCCTGTCATGGTGGGGCCCCGCGGTTACAAGTTGGTTAATCAGTCATTTCACCATGGTTCTATCTTCCATAACTAGTACTTGCCCTACTTAACCCTAGTTAGAAACCAACTTAGCTAACAAGGGCGCCCCCCTTGCAAGTGTTGATGCTTGCACCCCATGGGCTCGTGGGTATCACTTACCATGGACCCAAAACACTTGCAGGTGGTGCGGCATGACTTGTGATGCACAGAACAATCTTTCGTATAGAAATTGAGCCCCCGGAAGTTGAAGATCCCTTTTTTTCCCTTTGGGCAAATTACAGGCAAAGTGCTTACGAACTATTGACATCCTTCTCATGAATCCATACATTCATTTGGATAATAACTTGACAAGAGTTCTTGGCAAACCATTGAGAATTGTCAGGTCTTTTACGATTACTCCGAGCACTTTCACCCAACTTCACTCTGCCAGAAATCGGAGCGAAGCTTTCCCAACAGCGGATTCGTTTCTCCGACGGACCTCACTCACAAGGTCCAGCAGACAGGGGGCCTGTAAAACACAGACCTGCGGCCGCTGAAAGCAACAAAACACTTGCAAAACTGGAGCCCGAGTCCATTGATTCTCAGAAAATCATGAATATATAAGTTCACCAACTTTGGAACTTTGATTCTCAGAAAATCATCGATACCCTGCAAAAATCTGCAAAATGGAGCAGAAACCACACCCTGCACAATGATCTGGAGCAGAGTCACGACGCAACCACTTTTGTCGCTTTCGGATGCCAGTCGCACAAAGCTCACGCTCATCTGTTCATCCAAGAATGATCCAGTCAGGGCCTTTAGGACTTGCATGGCTCTGTAAGTTTCCCTTAAACAAATCAGAAAAGCTACATGGGCCACATGGGTGTTTCTCAAGAGAAAGAACTCTAAAAATGTTGGTTTATTACTTAATGGTTATAGTTATATTGAGTGATTTGAGGGACCCCCATTTTGAGAAACCACCACATGGTTCTGTATCTGCTTGCAAGGTCTTCACCATCAACAAGCACCCTAAGCACCCTGTAGTCATCTGCAACAACGGAATCTCAAGCATCTGCAAGGAAGAAACTCCCCGATCTACACCTGCGCTTGGATCATGCCTGGAGGATGGCCAGTGAACAAGGAAACCAAACTGGGAGACAAATATATCGTGGTTTTCTCAAGGGGACCCAGAAAATGCTTAGTTTGTTACTAGAAATGATTATTAGATGATTTGGGGCGTCCCCTATCTTGAGAGACCCTCATATATGGGTAGTTTGGCCGTGACATGCTTTGCGGGTCCGCGAAGCTGGAACCATGGAGTACCACTATTTATGGATGGACTATCCCTTTACAATATTTACTGATCACATCTGAGCACTATCCCATCAAAAGGAATTGACGCTTAATGAATTGAATAGCTGGGAATTGAAGTTCATAAGCTATCATTTTGAAAGACATTGTTGTAAAACTGGTTGCTGTATTCAGCTGTGTCTAGGAAAAATGGTGACCCTAAGACTTGCTTGCGACTATCCAAGAGAGTGAGATGATGCTGGCAGTTTCAGAGCCATTGGTTGTTGACTTCTGGATGTTCGAAAAATCCGTGGGCGAGCGGAACTTTGATTCTACGGCCACCAAGCCGTGCGATCAGAAGTGAGTTTCCAGCTCACAATTGATCAGCTGCAGAAAACGCCCAGCGGCAGAGAAGTTGTCCAGTCTTGACGCAACTGCGACGGCGGAAGATGACACGTAACTGCACAGAGCAATGGTGCAGACCATGGACTGTGTCCGGAAAATGGTCGCATTAACTTTGGGGACTGCTAGCTCGTGGCCACCAAAACCATTCTGGATGAGCATCGCGTGTATTGACGAATTGAGCACTTAACATCAGTCCTTTAAGTCGAATCAGAGAATAGAGATGAGATGTTTCTTGATAGGGGATATCATATATAACCATATGGGCGTTTCTCAAAATAGGGGTACCCCTAAATCATCCTATATCAACCATGTATAGTGATAAACAAGCCATTTTTAGGGCTCCCTATTTTGAGAAACCACCATATAACCTCATATGAAGGGAACTCTTTCAGTCCCTCTTCGAACTTAAGTCTTCTTTGTCTTTTCCATGGCCTATATCTTTATCTTAATACCCTATAGGTTCCTACAGGTTCCTATAGTATCCTCTATGTTTGTTTACATCACCCTATGGTATCCTATAATAAAGCCAAATGAATATACGACAGGTTCCTACATATATCCTACAGTTTCCGATATATTATCCTATATGGGAGTTTCTCAAGATAGGGAGCCCCCAAAAATGGTTACTTCATTACTAATAAACTATTTATATTGAATGATTTGGGGGTATCCCTGTGACTTCACCCATGCATAATTATCATATATGACATACACAACTTGGCCAAGAGCCTCCTCAGCCCTCTGGAACGGCCCAAAGCTGGCGGTACAGCCGGAAACGGCAAGGCCCTCGTACACTGAAAGCCCTCCCGCGTCGTACTCTGAAACGCCGCCCTTCGCTCCCCTGGATGTCGCGTCTGTATTGGACGGGTGGCCGCAACCATGGTTTGATGAAAATCACAACTTGAGATGGATTATGAGATGATTCTCATGTCTACATATTGATGATCATGTGGTATGTGAATATGTTTGTCATTTTGTCTTATCTTAGACAAACAGGTTAAATCTGCCCCAATGGTTTGAATACCTAACACTAGCAGCGACTTGGAATCACGACTGGTGGGTGGATATTCCGATAGCTGAAGATGATGGGTGAGCTCCAATCACAGATAATCAAGGGATCAGATTAGACATAGACATAGCTCGCCACCTATGGCTCGTCCAAGTCCTCCCGCTTGAACTTCGAAAACTCATGAAAACTCAAGGCCTTCATTGATCGATGATTGAGATGCACACGAAGCCTGTTGGCGACCAAAGGTCAGTTGGCGACCTCCAAGTGAAGCAATTCGAAACGCATGCAATGCATGGCGGGTCGGGTTCTACGACACAAAATACGGGCAGCTGCTGCATGAAATACGGGCGGGGTAACATTCCTGCATTCCAGGTACAATGGTGGTTAAATGGTTGGTGAATATAGAGGTTATGAACCACTATGATGGTTGATGATGGTGCCTATGTGGAAAACCCCTTGACAAGCCGCCAACTGCAGCGTGGTAGCATGCTGCGTGCATTTCCATCAGGTGTTTCAAGACTCACCTAGCCGTGACCTGCACCATCGGTAGTCCCAACTTGTTGCCATTGCTGTACTCGTTGTGGTGGCTGCCGTTTATAGCATTCATTCAAGCGGCTGAGATCGAGCTCATTGCATTTCCGTTGCCTAAATAGATGTAAACCATTCCGGGCGACACGGAAAGAAATGATTCCCCCCGACAAAAAAAGACTGCTTTCCCACTGCGTACCGATTGGATCCGATTGGTGGATTGGTCAGCCATTTGTCAAGCTGTATCTGGTTGCCGAAAACCCGACTCTGCCCATTGCCAGCCAGTGCTATTGACACTGTGCTGATCCCCTAGAGCTTCATCTGCTGCGGCCAACTCTCACGGGTGGAAGGATGGTCTTTTTGGTGAGATGGCACAAGACTAAGAAGGGTGCCAAAGGTCTAGTCCTGCTCCTAAAAATGGTACCTGTGCACTGACAAACAATGACAAACATATTGAAATTTCATGGGAGCTAGGGACTGGAAACTTCAACGAACCGTGAGATTGGCCGACCACGACGAGTTTGGCTGTTTCGGTCAACCCCAAGGGACACCAGAACTGCACCTCTCGTCACGAGAAGAAAACACTTTGACTGATCCCGTCGTGACAGTGTCGAAAGATCACATTCTTCCCACTGGTTACATGCTTGCGAGTGGCAGATGATGGGAGATATCCTTCTGTCAACGTTACATCAACTGGTGGTGTTGCCCGGGTTGTCTGACCGTTCCCAGCGGTTTCTTATCTCAGTCCAGGTAGGCAAAAGCGACCCCACATTGTGGGCAAAAGCTGTGAGAGATGTTCCGGGGCCTCAGTGTCACGACGGTCACAGGTCACGACTCGTCGTCAACGACGCGAGGACTATGATGACAACATTTGTTCGTTACATCCATCGATACTCTCTATATACACATGAACATGTACGATTAATAGTCATTAGTTAATATACGTACATACATATAACTGTGATGTATATTACTGCGTACGTGTGATCGGCACAGGGTATCACTGAAGGTGAGCAGTACTATTAAGCATGGTGCTTGTGTCTGCTGTATACGTGCGATACCATTTGTGCGATCGCAGGCTAAACCATTGCATGGTTTGACGATGACGTGACATGTTTTGTTTCAAGAATCAAACTGGCAAGCTTCCAAAAATATACATACTCTAGGTTGATGTACTGATCATATATACATGCATATATGACTAGAATCATTATGAAAGTATGTTTATACACAATCTAGGTATCTAAAGTTCAACATCCCTACACTCATTTCTCTTGATTTTGGGGCTCCATACAAGTTCACAGGGATGCAGCCACTTCCCTTTTTATCTTCTGTGGCGTGAGAAGCAAACAGACGTGTTGTCAGCACTTATCATATGCATGTGTTATATATTGTATATTGTACAACTAATTAATATATGCATATATATGCTTCTGATATAGGATTATCTTCACATGTTATTTGATGTATGACATCCATAGGTTTGAGTCCTTTGTTACGTCATCAAATGACTTCCCAAGATCTGTGCCGGCCTGGCGATGACAACCCACTGCTTGTCGCCACGTGACACGCCGCACCATGCGCAGAAATTCTTCGGGCGCAAGTACGTTGGAGTGCCTC
This sequence comes from Symbiodinium kawagutii, assembly GCA_009767595.1. Lineage (NCBI taxonomy): Eukaryota > Dinophyceae > Suessiales > Symbiodiniaceae > Symbiodinium > Symbiodinium kawagutii. The sequence continues at coordinate 316,822 of VSDK01017381.1, read as the reverse complement.
AGGGCAGCCCGGTGGCTCCATAGCCATCATCCGGTTCTCACTTAGTGGCACTGGATGCACAGGTGAAACGCAACTCATCATCACATCTTCATCCCGATTTTCACCACCAAAACATATTTGTTGCAGTTTTTCGGTAAAGATTGTTGGTAGACAAATATCAACTTTAATTTGATCACAGCAAATGTTCTAGGCAGTTTTGATCCCAAATTTTCCGGGCTTTGCCGCCAAGAAGCCCCAGTTCCAGTCTTCTTCCAGTGCCTTCACGTCTGCTGTCGTCGATGCCTTTGCACATTGAGCATCATCCCCTGGCAGCGAGCACAGATGAGTCAAGAGCTGGACTGGTTCCCTCTTGGGATAGCCTGTTGGAAGAGTCTGTGATAGTCTCCATCTCATCATTCGCTTGAGCGTGACACAGATCTAATCATCCCGAGTTGTCCACTGTCCTTTCCCCTTGCTGAGTTGCGCACCGAGAATGAAGACTAAAGGAGGGGACAAATGTGCCCTGCAGTCCATCCTTTGGTATATCCTGCCTAGAGGTCGCAATCTCGAACCCTCATCAGGACAAATCTAAACAGCACCGGGAGCCGAAGGTAATAATGGGAGATCCATATTTGTCCCAGCGATTTCATAGTGGTGGGTGATTTACGTGACCAATAGAAGTGGTTAGACCATTAATCATCTATAGTCACCAATAATCATCATTGACAATCTATAACACCAACAATCATCATTGATCATCTATAATCATTAATAGCTGTCACTATATACCAACACTATCCAAGAAGCGCACAACATTTTCATCAATATAAGACTGACATCACAAAACCAACTCCACTTGCGCGTTCCCCTTGGGAGGTTCCACCGCGCAACCAACCATCACCGGTCCGGTTCCCGCACCAATGAGTGATGCAATGCTGGCCAGAAGGTGCGAGATCTGAGCGAAACGCCGCGCGGCTAAGGGACCTGAAATCCATTTTTTATGGTTGGTGGATTCAACCATATCGGTATGGGTCAATATTAACCAACCAACCAATGATTAACTAGCTAGTTAATGGATGTTGATGGTTCGCAATAGGGGATGAATAACTAACAATTATAGGGGGTATATACCAACTATGGGTCAATATTAACCAACCAATAATGGGGGATAGTAACCGATAGAAATAGGCAAAACAATGGTTCATGATAGATCGTGGGAAAACAATCTGGTTGGTGGTTTGAATCCCGATGAAAAATATCACTATGTGGTAGTTTCTCAAGTCATAGGGGTACCCCGAAATCATCCTTTATCAATCATTTATAGGTAATAAACCAACCATTTTTGTTTAACCACTGCCATATTGTTTAACCATTCTTGTTGGTGAGTTTCCCCTATTGTCTACCATATCAAAGGCTATAACCCCTATACAATCCCTATAAAACTGGTTGGTGGTTGAACCATCCCTATGAAAAAATATGCTTGTCAACCAACCATTTGTTAATAATTACGTTTGGGACAATAGAAACGGCTTAAAACCACCAGCCAGAATATGAGTCAATCCGCAATTGATGGTAGGGAAACAAACATGTTTAAAACCGCCGATGACAATGGATATCAATGATGGTACATGATACCGATTATCGTTATCTAGGGATTTAGTCATGATTCTTGCCACGGTTGTGATGTGCCAACATGTCAGAATCAAAATTAGCGGATTTTTACCGTACAAAATCGTGGAGAGATACCGGACCGTCATGGTTTGTCCGGGTCCTCACGGTTGTCACATGATAAAGTGGTAACTCGATAATCACTATCAACCATATATCAACTATGAGTCATCTCCATTATCAACTATTATCAACTATTATATAATCCATAATAATAACTAATCAATCCATATCAATCCATTATCAATCATTATCAATCATTATCAACCATTCTCAACCATTATCAACTATGATCAACCATTCTTAATTACGCATCATTAGCATTCATTAGCCACGATGACCCCCAAGAAAATGGCTTCTTCCAATTCCGCATCCGCAACTGTGACCCTAACATCCGGATCTTCATCATCGATGACCTCCTGCTTCTCGCCATCTGCCTGGCACGTCACACGATTCGACCCTCGCGGGCCTGGAGAGTCTTGGTCTTCAAGTCGTCGTTCCGGTGGAGTTGATGGGTTGATGTTGGTGGATTGTTCGTGTTTGAATCAAGAATCGTTCACTAGTTGGTTGATAGTGGTTGATTGTGACTGTTTACGAAGATTGAGGCATGCACAATCACTGTCTTAATGATTGATAGTTGAGAATTATCATTTTAAAGTGTCAATTACGGTTACATGATTATGTCAATAATGATTGTTAATGCTGATGGTTTACACATTTATAATGGACAATAATGGTGCTTGCGACCGGCTGATCGTGGTTTATCATCATGGCTACTGACATATCTTTGTCGGCTGAGCCTCTTCGAACCAAAGGGCAGCCAGAGCCATCTGTCTTTACATCCCTGACCCACTGTGCCATCAGGGAATTCAAGAGCAACCAAAAGCAAGGATGATGATGGTGATGATGGTGATGATGATGATGATGATGATGATGATGAGGTGTTCATCTAGTATTGGTTTCCATCCGCGTCCCTGTCACTGTTGTTTACTCTTGGCCCCTTGGCAATACCTCCAACCACAACACCGCTTAGCGGCTTGCTGTACCCCCACGTAGTCGTTGAGCATAATGCCTTTGGGACATGTGGGTTAGTTGATCATCACCATCATCATCAACATCAATCACAGCCCATCCACTCAATGGTGGATAGTGATGGCTTAAAAGGGTTGATGACGGTTGATCACGACATACCGATGACTTGCTACCGGTCGGTGTAAATCAAAATATTTTGTTATGGTGGTTCACTACTATTTAGCAATGTTACAGCAACCATTATTGAAGCATTGTTGACTACTAACTACTTACAACCATCATGTTGAGCATATTCTTGACTACTATTATTCACCATCACTATCACTGTATTGGTGTTTCTCAAAGAAGGGGACCCCCATTTCATCCAGTCATATACTATATAATAAACCAACCATTTTGGGGCTCCCTATGGCTTGAACTATATAATAAACCAACCATTTTGGGGCTCCCTATGGCTTGAGAAGTTATTAAACGTTGACTGCCTGGAGAAATTGATGCTAAATTGGTGGGCTGCCTGGCGTTGCTCATCGATCAGCTGATCCGGGAACGGGACGGGGACCGAGTTTTTTCGTTGGGAACTGGAAGGGATATCAATGACTCAACAGCTGAAGATGGCTTATCAATCTGTTGATTCATTGATTCATGTTCATTTCAAAATCTTCATTGAAATCTTCGACCTATTCATTCATTTCTATCTCAACGACTTATCAATCTGTTGATTCCCATGACTTATCCATCCGCCATGCCGTGGGTGGGCGCCCCTGGGTGGGCGCGCCCCGGTTCCCGTGGCAGTGCCCGGGTCCCGTTGCCTCCTCCTCCGAGCTTTCGGGAGCACTGCCTGAGGCCGTGGAGCGACACCAAGCTGCGGGGTCTTCCTCCAATGGCACGTACCTCGCGCCGTTCGACGCCGGGACGCGGCCGGCACTCGTGGCGAGGGCACAACGGGACACACCGTGGAGCAACGGGTGGAGGTGAGTGATGACTGGTTGGTGACTAGGACTGGTTCACTTTGATGGAGATTTGGTGATGGCTATGAGTGGTGCTATCATGAGATTTTGGGCGCTGATCATGGTCACCAATCATAATTAGAGGGATGATGTTTCTTCAGCCAATGTTTGGAGATGACGTCACTGGTCTGATCAACAAGGACGGTGGTTGAACCACCCCTGTGAAAAATATGCACATGTCAACCAAGCAACCATTCAGCAATACATTTGGGAAATTAAAAAGCATGTCAAACAAACCACCAACCAGAACAGAGTTGATCCGGCCAGGACTAGTCTTTGGCAACCGGCGGGTCAGTTTCCTCAGGCGCACATTGGTTTGGACTTGTCCAGTCCGTCCTGCAACCCAGGTGGACCCATCGGCGTCCAAGTGTTGAACGTGACCTTTTTCCTTGGCAAAGCGATCGGCAGTTGACAACGGGAGGACATGGGATGACCGGCTTCCATGCATTTCTGACAATCATTTCGCCTTGATGAGTCGGGAATCTTCCAAATCGAGGAATTCTTCTTCAGGCAGAAGACTTCCTCGTTTTCGACTGATACCTGTGGATACGTTTATATAGCAGAATGGGATGCTGCTTGGACCAGTCGCATGGTTTGCTCATGGTGAAGCTTGGAGTTGACACCACGAATCGATGGGAAACAGCTGGTCACCCGGTGCCCAGGGCTGCCGGACAGGTGATTGGAATCAGAGCTTATTGTCCTGAGCGCAGTTCAAGCGAGGACAATCAGCGAGGACAACTATTGACACGTCAAGGTTGGCAACCTTTCTAGCTTGTAATAATTACTAACGAATTGATAATAGTTTGTACTTGGTAACCTTTAATAGCAATAATAACTACTATTGAGGACTATTGATAGTTAATGGCTTACTAGCTCTATTACTAACCTTAGCGGGTTGGGTTGGTAAACAATGGTTTATAAGAACAATGGTTGAAAATGGTCAGCAAACGATGATTGATTAATAAACAATGATATTATTGTAAACAAATATGAAATAATGCTTTGTAAACAGTGGTTAATGCTTAAAGTTAAATCAGCAAAGAATGGTTGGTAGAGTCATTGATGCTACTATTTCTATTTCATGCTGGCAGGGTTCATAAACCAATGGTTGATTGTGTGCGCATGGGTAATTAATGACAGACTGAAGTGGCTGAGAATGGCAATCTCAATCGATGATTTGAATGATCATGGCTCATCATGCTGCTGTTAAATGATGTTTTCCTACCGTTGACCATACACAATGCATTCCCCGCACTTCACGGTCCCTGCGAGTGCCGAAACGAAAGTTTCAACAACCAGTCAACAGAGGTGTGGTCAATCGTTTGAGCCATCTCTTTCAAAACCTGTATGTATGGGTTATATAGTCAAGTGGTGGGACCCCTGAACCAACCGACAGTGATCAGTACTAGTAGGGAAGCTACTAGTTTTGGGGTACACCGTTTTTGGACAAACCCATATGTAACATCTTATCAGAAATCATAAATGTCTATGTTTGCCTGCGGGTCAATCCCACGCAGGCCACTGGGCAAAAACACATTCCAACAAAAAAATGTTGTTCATTTCTGCGCATCCATGAGTATGGGGTGACTGGTACAGGGTGAACTGACCCCATATCCATACGAGGTGGGCCCTCAGCATCTATGAAATTGCCTAGTTCGCACCCCAAAACTTGTAGCTAAATCACCCCTGTCGTTTAGTCAGGTGAAGTTTCACCAGCCGCGTAGCTATAGCTGATCGAAACCGCCGATCTCCCGGGGCAACGTGCGCCAAATGATATTGCCAGGATACGCGCCGGCAGACTGTGAGATGTACACCTGTCAGCGGCGATCCGCTTGGTGTCATGCAAAACGTTGTGCAACTTGATGCAAGTTGGTGGTTCTTCAAATAGGATATATGGTGGTTTCTCAAGCCATAGGGAGCCCCAAAAATGGTTGGTTTATTGCTATAAATGACGAATGACTTGGATGTTTTAGGCGTACCTGAGAAACACCTATCGGGAAGCTTCTGGGCTGTGTGGCGAACTGGATCAATATAAACCAACCAAGAATATGGGAGATATTAACCAACAAATTCATAGGGAAAACAGTGGTTGATGATAGGGGAAGAGGGGGTACAGGGTTTTGACCCACAGCCATGTGTTTGTCTCCCTGTTTGATCCTCTATCTGTTGATTTCTCTGTTTTTTAATCTGTCTATCAATCTAACCTTGCGTCCATCAAAGTAATTCTGATCCAGATCATCTACACATCTACATTGCTGTCTACGTATCCATCTCTTTCTGTGCATACATCTACCTATCTGTTTATCCTTCTGTCTATTCTATCTTCCTATCTGTTCTGGTCCACTTGCCTGCTCTTTCTCTATACATGGGCTTCTTTCTCTCTATACCTATCTATTGATCTTATCTGATTATCTATGTTTATTGATATTGGTATCTCAGTATCTCGATCAATATCTACATTCATCTATCTGTTTCTGCAACGATGATAATTCATGACCTTGCTGTCTTTCTCAACTTGAAGCAACGTTGCCCTTGCAATCTGCACCGCGCGATCCGCAATGGCCGCCTACTACAACTTAAAGATCAACAAACGCTTCGCCCGCTTCAAAATATTCACGCGGCTTAGTTCAGGTCTTAAGTCTGGAAGCCATGAATTATACCGACAAACTAACCCAACCGGTGAAAGCACATCGTGTAACTTATGGTATAGCTACACCACACATTCGGTCTTTTTCACATTAGATTAGATTAATATTTGTGTTTACGAAATTAGAATATCAACAAAAAATAGATTTTCACAGATTCAAGCGTCTCCGGGCCGGCTCATGCACCAAGATCACTTCCCCAGCGCCCGCGCATCGCGCGTATGCGTCGCATGCCTCGCTTGTGGTGGACGTCATCTCACGGTTCTCGCAGCACGGTTCCCGGCAGAAAAGTCGGAGCCAAAAACGCTCTGCAGCCGAGCAGTGCACCACCAAAGGACCAACAAGTTTCAAATAAAGATAAGTTATAATACCAAGGACTAACTGTACAGTTAGAACAAATTTAGAACAGCCAACTTCCAACAAGCTTCAATCCAGACTTTGTTGCAACGACCTGCTTGAAAGCCAATTGGTCAAGCCAACCCAACAGGTTTCAAGGCTAGGTCTGGCAATCAGAATGTTCCGCGGTCATATGGTGGTTTCTGAAAATAGGGTGGCCCAAAATGTCGGTTTATTACTATAAATCGTTAATATTGAATGATTCAGGGGTCTGGTGCAAAAAAAAAAAACACCGCCATGGGCCTGATCGACGTGGCGTGGCAGTCAATACATGGCAGTCCAGTTGCATCAACATGGATGGATTTGACAAACTCCTTTTCTTTCCTTCGTGATCCTTTGGAAAGAACTTGGGGATGCCAAGCATTGATCCCCAAGTTGTGAACCTGGCAGACCTGGCAAAAACTGGACTTGTCAGCCAGGAATTTCACTCTGGATCTGCTCCATGATGCTGGCCAGCTCTGCTCTAAATCAACGTTTCTTCCACTTGTCCAGACACACCCAGCCATCCCCCAAGCCAAATGATCCCAAGTCGAATGATTTGATCAACCGTTGTTGACATATGTGGATACATGCATGTATATGTAAATGAATAAACAAATCAATAAACAAATAAATGAATAAGAAAATAAATGAATAAATGAATAAATAAAAATTCAAAAAAATATAAATGAATTACACACAGTGTATGTATTTTCTAAGTAATAAGCATGCAGTCCAAAGCTCAATTTCTTTTCACAAGACCTCTAGAAACTTCTCACATCGAGGCCTTTTTGCAGTGCAGACATGCGACGGGGTCGCGACAGCGGCTGGAACATCACCAGCTGCATTGGGTTCACGCTGGCCGGCGACGGAGTCGATGGTAAGGGCTACCCCTGACACATCCCTGGCACTTGGGTCTTCACCAACAGAGTACCCTGAAATTCAACTTGAAAAACATGGTGTTTAGATGGGTGTTTCTTGAAAGTCATAGGGGTACCCCAAATCATCGTTATGAACTTAAGAACCATTTATAGTAATACACCAACCATTTTTGGGGGATGGTTAAGGTGGAATAAAACCATTTTTGGCGGTCCCCTATTTTAAGAAACCACCACATTTTTCCCTGGGTTTTAAACAAACACTCAGCCCTTCCGACCTTGAGACACGAGGGATTGAGGATGATGGACAACAGTGATAATCGTGGCTTACGACTGTTGACAAGCAGCCGTTATAGACCTATGTGCACAATGTGTGCATTATTCTGTTACCCTTGGGTAAACTAACATGGAGGGCTGGCTGGAAAATCCACCATAGATGGGTGATTACCCAGGGTTTTCTGAACAAAATGGTGGATTTTCCAGCCAGCCATGTTAGTTTACCAGAGGGTAAAAGGATTGAATAGAAACTGATGGCTTATGATTTGCTCATTTTGCCGCGACAGATTGCTCCTTCAATAAACCAAAGTATCACCATGGATCACCCCACGGCATGACTTCCACTTCAGCATGAACCGCCGCACTGCCATGCGGGACTGTCAGTTTGGACCCAAATGACATCCGTCGAGATGTGGCATGCTCCTTAGGTGATTCACTGGGGCCAAGTTGATGGAGAATCGACGGTCAAGGTCAGAACCATCCAATCGACTAGAAACTGGTCATTGAGAGATGTGAACAGCTCGGGTACAGGGGACCCACAATGACTCAAGGCCATTGGAATTGATCCTTTACTCGCTGTCGATCAAGTATGTTTGGCTGGTTTCCCGTCGCTTTTGGCCATGACCTGTTCAATCAGGAATCACGAAGAAACATCAAGGAAACATCGCATCAGAAACTATCTGAAAGATTCAAAAAGACCTTCACTTGCAGAATATTGGTAACTTTGGTCACTGGAAACATCGTAATAAGAAATCATACATTGGGGGTTGGGGAACTGTCTTCTTCAAATGTGAACTGCTGGCTGATGGGCCTGAAAAAAATACATGTGGAGATGAGGGGCTACACTGGGATGATCATGTTCTCTTTTTTGTCAGCTGGGAGGGTCCACACCTGTTCCGAAGTTCTGGGAAAGTCCTAGAAGATATGATATAGGCAAAGCTCTAGATAATGGATGATAATGTGATCACTCCCCAACAAATAGCCTACGCTCAACCATCGTTATAATCATCCGAACTAGGATCCTTGAATTAGTAAGAGAACAATTCTTGATATATAATTTGATGGTCTATATAATTGTATAATCATTACTTGAAACATTAGCGATTATCAGCGCTTATTCCCCATTCTCGACCATCATGACAGTAACCATGATTAAACCCTTACATCACTCCAAACCCGGATGTGGCTCCAAACCCTTATGAACAACTAGGAATCATGAAGGCTCCTATCCTACCAGCAAGGCACAGATGTGTTTCCAAGGTCGCCATTCCCACGACAAGCTTCGGCCGATTGCGCGTACTTCCCGACAGCCGACAGTAGTTGAAGGAAGCAAAGGCCTAGCGAAGCGCTACGGATGATGGGAACCAGCGCTCGGAGGGTCCATGGATGGTCGGATGAGAGAACCCGCGACGGGATAACGCGTAACCATAACACTTCGAAGTCGTCGGGTTGACAATGGTTACGCTTGTGAAAGGCGAAAATACTCCACCACAATGGCTTCACAACAGCTGATGCTTCATGATGCTTGAACGCTGGTAGATACTAGCTACCCCAGATGATTCATGTGCGGTATGGTATTTTTACCTACATTCCGGATATTTTGATAGATAAATGATGATAAATGTAGGTAAATATGCCATACATGGAGCATCTGGGCACTGGTGAATAAATAAGTGCAAAAACACCGGGACTTGCCATGGATGGTCGGCAATTGGCAGGTGCGCGAACACCGACCAACAAGCTTATAAGCTTCTGGTCACTTTACGAGACTCGATGTAACAGTTGGTGAATCATCAACAATGATGCTTGGTTGTGCTTGGTTGTGTTTGGTGATTGTTGATTCTCAAGAGTTAACAAAATAAATCATTGACAATGATATTCTTCATAGTTACCAATCGACAGGTTTGGAACTGATGGCTAATAGTCAACATGAAGCCCTGATTCCACACACACACGCACACACACACACATTTTTTGGCATGGAGTCGATTGCACTGACCGCAAAAAACACAGCATACTCTAAACGAGCTTCATTGAGCATGATACACACGCTTCTTCTACGTCTTTCTCCATCCAATATTGCCCAGACCTACAGTGCATTAAGAAGGATAAATCAGTGCCATATCAGTGTGGGAGGGGATGGGAGGGGATAAAGATAGCAACATGTGATTCCAAACCTCCTCCAGCTACCCACATATCTGGAAACAGACTCCTCATCGACACAGTGAGACACCACCCGCCCGCCATGCCCCGCCAGTCCCCACCTCGCATTCTTCCTCCGTCATGAAGCGGACAGTACGGTCCAGTGGGCACAGATTCTCTGGGGAGATGGCAGGACACTCATTGAAGTTGCAAATGCCACCTATCCGCAGCGTGTGAAGGAACGACCCCAACAAGTCCTATGGGCCACGCCAGCCTTGCTGGGGCGTTACGCGGCGCAACTGTGTACCAACTGGGAGAGCGCTAAAACACCTTGATCGCTTCACTGCTGCCTTCCATGAGGATGTAGGAAGTGACAAGATCCATGGACACCTATCAAAGCAACATGTCTCCAAAGAAAAAGTTGGTCTGATCAAGAGAAGCCCAAAAGAACATGTCATGCCGTACGCCAATCCAATCAGGGATTTGGATCCAATAAAGTTTGCTGACAGGCCTCGAATGAAATCACCACCATTCGTGCGGCTCAAGTGATGTCTCATGCTTTGGTTGTAGTTCTGAACTGCCTGGCGGCTGGCAAGATGGCTTGGGGTGAACCTACTGTCCACTTTCGGTATCCTCGCGGTAGTTTCCCCAGCAAATTCATGGATAGCTGATGATAGCTGGATATGAATTTATGGCCGCAATGCTTGGGAAGAAAGCGGTGTGAAATTCCAAACGACATGGTCAAATGAGCAGCAGTGAAAAGGACACTTGTATATGAAAAGGATTGAAAAGGAATGTGCTTTTCCCAGTGATGAAAATCCTGATTGTTCTGAATCCGTATCGACTCAACCGTCGCTGCATTCCACTGCACACTCCATTCTTGAATTTAAGTCCTTGCTTATGGCGGCTGTTCTCCTGTCGCTCATCAGCACCACAGCAAAGCTGCTCAGCGGGTCCTGCAAAGTGTTGATGTTTTTCCAGTACCTGATCGAGGATCCAGTGAGCTGGGCATCGTGATGTTCTGGTTAGCAAAGTTCGATAAGTGCGTTTAACGCAAACTACCAATGAACAAATTATCATTACCATGTTCTTTGATCAAATATTGGTGGTAATAGTGATGTACCAGCACCCACTGAATGTAAATGTACTTCTATACTTCTATATACAATATTCCAATTATGTAGTAATAATTACATCTGACATATATTTTTTGTGACTTCCATCGCATCCCACTAACGGTAACCCAGGATTAATTAATAACCCCCTGGTTGACTAGTAGAGGGTATCTCCTAAAGGCCTTGCTTTCCCATTAAAATGGTAACCCCCCCAATGAATCAACCCGGGGTTTAGCTTCATTCAATGTTAACATTATCATATGGCTGTGGGTCAAAACCCTGTACCCCTGGTTCCCCCACTATTATAACCACTGTTTTCCTTAGAGTTTTGTAATGGTTGGTTAGAATAGTTCCACCACTATTATAATACCATATGGCTGTGGATCAATACTAACCTCTATTATCCACCATTATTGGTTGGTTAGTATTGACCCACCTCGCCATATCTCAAAGCTCTCCATGTCCGATGAACTCGCCCAGCATCGCCCAGCCCCAGCTCGCTCCAGCGTGCGTGCGAAACTCGACCAAGGCGCGGATAGGTCATCCCATCATCATCATTGGTGCCTGGCGGCCGAGCCTGGGAATCCCTGGCTTCATTGAAAATTTTGGGATCAACCAAGCAACTTAAATGCCTAGGTCAACATCATAACAGCTCGACTCTTTGAAGGTCATTCAAGGTGAAGAACCATGTAGGCTTTTACGTCAGAGCCGCTCATTGTTTCAACTCGTATTTCCAGTAGAGACGAACCAGCAGCAACCGCTTGTTGAAAGGTGGTGCAACAGCTGTGTTCCAAATCATTCAGTTTGCACCCCATACTTCTTGGGATGGCAGGATTCAGTTCGTGTCACTTGACATTATTTCAGCGGAAAAGGAAGCACCTGGTGGAAATTGGATGCTGGATCACCACGCCCACAAAGGGAGCGCCTGTGCCAGTCTGTTCTTCCCATTCACTTTGCTCAATGAGGTCCTCCATGGGTCCGAAGTTGTTGGTCAAGTTGCCGTTCAAATCCCACGAGGCGTAGAGAGCTCGGTCGTGTGTGCGAGGCACCGGTGGATGGAGTCTCTTAGCAAATTCCAAGCATTGGAGTCATCACCGGGTGACCTATCTTAGTGGCTCTTAGTGGCTCACCTGGTGATGACATGTGATGACCTATATGAGTCATACTACTGATAATAGGTAAGTCATGGTTACTGACTATTACTGACTTAGTACTCCAATTTGGGAATCCCGCAGTGGCTGGATAGATTGATGACTTACCCGTCATGAATATTTTGGGATGATGATTTCCCCACATGACGGGAGTGTAGCTCCCAACCAACCAGAGAAGCATGGGAGAAAGCGGAAAAAAACGCCGCAGCTTGGGGTGAACAAGCACCGAAATGGTGTAAATCAACAGGGGACCATCATGGGAAACATAATAGTATACAAAAGGTATGACCATTACACAATGGTAATAAATCTACTCGAACCATATATGACAAATTCAATGGCAACAATGGTAATAAGGTGGCCAAGGATGGCAACAAACATGCCATACAAATGGCCATGATGGTAGGGTTGAAGTATATTAGCAGCATACAAATTAAATGGCAACAATAATGGTAATAATATGGTCATGCTATAATCGTCATGATATAATGATGTTTGCCATTCCGTAACCATTAAGTATGGTACATGGGTAACTACATGCTGGGACCCATCAAAACCAGTAATAATTCACATTTAGTGACTGCTAGCATATCACAAATCCAAAAGCAAGGACCCATAAAATGACTTGAACATATCCCATGATACGAGCATTGAGCCATGGCAGTCCCGGTGTCGGTCATCTCCTAGCGCGGCTTAGCCAAAAACAGCAGTCTTCAAACCCTTTAAGTCATCGCTGGACCCCTCATTGGGATAAGGTCGGTGATCCAACAACCTAGGTGTGAAGAAACCACGAACGGTTGGACCAAGGGACTGTGTGGCCATGGGCCACCAATGAATCGTTCAACATCCAACCGATCACAGCTTTGAAGTTCGGTCAGTTGCTCCTGTGAAACAACAGGAATGGGACCCCCAAAGATGCGTTGAGAGAATCAGTTGTCAAGCACATCTGTGAAAGGTCTGAGGCTGTGCGGGTAGCAAATCACGTGTCGATTTCAAGAGGCCACGCGCACTAGCTTCAGAGCTCCTTCGTCAAAGCACGGCTCCTTAGATGTTGACCGCTTCCGAGCGCGTCCACCAGGGCTCGCACCAGGTGGTGCCTAGAAACCATGCATGGCTCTACCTTGTCTTCAGCAACGAAAACAGTACGAGGTGAGGGAAAGCTCAACACTTTGCATCAAAAGACCATTACAGTATCATTTATCATATCACAGCATGTGATGATCCTGACGATGATGGTTGATGGCGGTGACGACGACGACGACGATGATGATGATGACGACGACGACGACCAACAAGAAGAACAACAACAAGAAGAAAAAGAAAAAACTAGAAGAACAACAAGAACAACAACAAGACGAAGAAGCACCTGAGACCACTAACAACAAAAAGAAGAAGAAGAGCAACAACAACAACAACAACAACAACAACAACAACAACAACAAGAAGAACAACTAGAACAACTAGAACAACAACAACAACAACAACAACAACAACAACAGTATAGAAGAACAACAAGAAGAGCAACAACAGGGATGGAAGGTCAGCCCATCTGTCCGTCCCTCAGCGCAAGTCTCCAAAGTCGAACCTTTGCCATCTCACAGTCCACCGGTCTGCCCTGGTGACCACCACCAATCATGAACTGCCCATTGTCTGCGATGTTCTCCTGTTGCAGGCCCCTCTGGTTCTGTTTTCAACTTTCACCACGATGGATCAAATAAATCATGATGAATCAATAATCATTGGCGTGGTGACCATCACTATTGACAATGATTAACCAGTCTCTAAACAACTATGAAGCGCTGGTTTCCATCATTTACCAGTATGTAGCGTGCTTAACAATATTGAATAATGCTTGATATTGATTGACGATATTCTCCCATGTTGTGCGCATTCCATTGGTCATCCTAAGGAACTGTTATGGCAACTGACAATGGTTGACGATGGATACTAAACAACACAAAAAAGAACGCAGTCCAAAGGCCAACAAATCGCCGAGAGCCAGTTTGCGACGACTGGCACCGCATTGTCGCATAGGCTATCATCCCCTAAAACTTGTCCATGTTCGAAGGTGTGTGGAGTCACACGGACCTATTTTGAAGAACACTCGCAGGAGAATGAAGATAAAAGAACATCATAAAGCATCCGGATACTGATTAACAATAGTCTTCTCAAATGGGGAAAAAAATTGAGCCAAATTCTGGCTGCTCATGACACACGACCGATGCAAACATGCATGTATGTCTATGTAATTACTGTAACTAAGCCGACAGGTGTGTCCAGCTGTGCACATGTGCAAACGTGTGCATGCATGAGACTCTCGACTCTGCCTAAAGCATGATATCAGGCAGTGCACATGTATACATATGCTCGCTTTTGCGCGAAGATAATGGTAGAGCATGGGAAATCGTGTAGAATTGTAGAACCTGTAGGCAGTTCAAATATACTGAAAAAAACATTGCGTGTTTGGATGTGTGAGGGTGTTAGCCATATTTGCTTGCTTGTTTGTATCGGAACAATCCTGTGCCCATCATTGCCATCTATGCTATCATCATCCTGAACGAATTGACCTTGAACCGAAGGGCCAAACATATGACACGAAGCAATTCGGCCAGCGTAAGATCATTTCGATTCATTATGATTCCTACCCTATCGCAGCTATGCATGAGATGATAGCTTTGTCTTGGACCCCTTGTAGCCTCTTTGGAGTCTTCCATACCTGTTCTTTTTTGCACAAAGTGATCCATCAGGACGTCACTACATTTGGGTTCCACCTTGTCATACAGCTGAGCCCTAGTTCTCCAATGCGAGACTGACCGTACTGACACGACCCATTCGCTACCCATGCAGCTTGTTGAGATGGCTGGGGCCAAATTTTCGGCACACCAAGTGACCAGGACCTACTGTAGTCGATTAGCGAACTGAACCAACATCTGGCGGTTTCTCAAAACAGAAGTACCCCCAAAATGGTTGGTTTAGTACTGTAAATGGTTCATAAAGAATGTCTTGGGGTGCCCCTATTTTTGAGAAACCAACATCTGAATTTTGATCACAGCAAACATCGCAGGATTCGTACCAAGTGACTGCATCCGGAGAGTACGTGAGCCTTCCAGGATACTCAATGCTGTCCACAAAGAGCTTGCCAGTTCCAACATATTCGATCAGTGGATAGAGGCTGTCGTAGAGCTCGACATTGTCTTCCACAGGTGCGAGCCCAGTAAAGGCGTTGACAATGTCGCTTGTGTTGAACAGAGCCCACATCATGCCTTGGCATCATCGCGTCTTTTTAAGGATAGGTGAAAAAGATTCTTCCCTGCCTTCACGAACGAATAGTCATTGAATAGTCGCTCTTAATTTCCTTCGAAAATCCAGGAGATTATCCTTCAATATCTCTGAAAACCTATTGCTTCAGAAAAGGTCATTCTCTCAGTGTCTGCTTAAGTCAGCAGCAGCCGGGATCATTTTCCATGGAAACGGCGCCGGCGTTTGGGAAGAAACAGTTGGAGAGGTGCCAAGCCATAGGGAACACAATGACCCACTGATAAATGATCATTTTACGAATGGACACTATTGGTTGACTGGGGGAAACACTATGAATTTTCACATACCCAGTTGTCATTCCTAGAGATGTTTCAATCTGATATAGATTTTCACTGTTGATAAGCTGCTGGGGTTTGCTGATTTCAGTGTTGATGAACTGCTGGCGTCATCTATACCACAACTCATCTTTCGTGCCGGTCACCTCTGGCAAATTCATCTGCTTTCGTGGAAAATCCACCGTGTATAGCTGGTTTACCTCTTAGAACTAGTGATGTCTGACTTCTAGGCATGACTATTTTGCCTCTAAAAACTCTAGTGATTTCTAACTTCCAGCTTACCAGAGGGATAGGTCACCTCTCAAGCCCCACAACTCCTCTCCTCTTGGGTGCGACTTCTTTGCTGTCAAGGAACGAGTTTCAAACGTTTGGCTGCTGACCAGTCTCGCCAGGGTCATATCCACATTTTTCACATCGCAGTTCACCTCAGCGACTGGGACGCTAAGAAAAGGGGCCGATGTTCTCGTAGAAAAACAAACACATATATCTATGTACCTATGACATGTAAACATGTACATGGTTTCCATGGTGTATGGAAATTTAGTTGTCTATGTGTACATATAATTGTATATCATACATGTGTGTATGTGGCTCAAAACTGAGGTCCCAGTTTGAAACCTTTGTGGGGTCCCACGTGCCATTTCAGGTGAGCCATACCAATGTGCCACCGCGCTCATCTACCTGGAAGATCCCAATAAAACTATTTACAGGTGTAAACCATGTGGATTTTCCACTTCCAGTTAATGTTACCAGAGTTGCATCAGAAATGTGTACATTAAGCTAGCTGTCTTCGCCCAAGTTGGTCGGATTTAGGAATGCACCAGTAGATGGAATGTACCAATGCAATGTACCAATGAAATGTACCCTTCTGTTCGATACATACTCACTGCATTGCTGAAAAAAAAGAGGTGAAGATACAATGAAGAAGTAGTGGGCAAACAGTGAAGCATTCTTGAATCCAAATCTGAATAGGTGCCTGTGTCAAAGCCTGAAAATCACGATTGCTGATGTTGGACAGTATCCAAATATCGCAGCAACTACCTTCAGAGCACTTCTGGGCTATAGATCTTGACGGACATCTCACCCAGGAATTGGATACAACTATCTTCACTGCCTTCTGCAGACATCAAACCACAGCCATCCACAGCCAACAAACAGGACCATCACCTACTCACAGACCTTTCGCTCAAAGCCTGGGCTTCGCAGATCGTGGATGGATGGTGACGAAGATGATGACGAAGATGATGATGGTTGCTTAATGATGGTAAATTGGTGAGTAACTAAGTTTATGGTGGTTTCTCAAAATAGGGCTACCCCCAAAACAATCAATATCAACCATTTATACTTATAAACCATGCATTTTTTGGGGGGTTCCCTATTCTAAGAAACCACCACATAGGGGATAATTAACAACAAGAGGGATCCAACCCACGTGCCCCGAGTGCGTCCAAGCACTGCAGCCAGCACGGTAGTAACGACGGCTGATGGCATGTGCCCCCAGGGTGCACCGCTGGTAGCTGAACTAACCCCTATAGGTTGCTTTGTAAAAATAGGGAAACCCAAAAAATTGGTGCTTTGTTCTCACTACTTTGTTATCATTAATTGCTATCAATGGATAATGTTCGTTGATTTGGGGGGTCTCCTAGTTTTTTCGAAGCACCCCGAAGTGGCGCATGAACCAACCATGGCCCTTCGTACCTACAATCTGACGCCACCAAGAAACGATCAAGGACACTTTGGTCCTTCCCTCGCCACCAAGGATTTGCTCATCCTCAGTTTCCCCAAGTGCCCCAGCAAGCTCGGCTCGCAGATGGGTACCCCTAAACAGTAGTAGAAACTCGAGCTTTTGCCCAAGGACAGGCATTGGATATCCAGCGATACTAAATCGTGACCAAGAATCACTTGGGACATTGGTCGTGGTCTCCTATGCTTCCGGCCAAAAAAAAAACGAGGTCCCAACATGGATTTCCCAACCATAATCCCAACACCATAGATTGCCCAAATCAGAAAGAAGGAGAGAGGCAACAAATCCAAAATACTCTGACGACAGAGAGAAAGAGAAGAGAGAGAGAGCACTTCTATATACATAAATAGATACATAAATATCTATATATATATATTATATATATATGTGTGTGTGATCCTTCACTGTGGTCGCTTCATCGCTTCAAGCGGCTGACAACGTGACCCAAATGTCATCCAGCGATGCGTTCGCTTCCAGCGCTGTGACATTCGCCAAGCGCTCCGTCAACTCGGCCGTTCGGGCCACGTCGCCTATGGAGATCCCCGTTGATCGCGGGGGATCATCACGTGGTGGTCTCTCAGGTCATGGGGGTACCCCAAATCATCCTTGATTGACCTTTTGTAGTAATGTTGGTTTCTGATTAGTATCTACCTGTTGGTTTCATCTATTTTTTCTTTACTTTAGGGGGGGTTACACTAATCAGAAACCAACATTACTAAACCAATCATCTTTGGGGTCCCCTATTTTGGGAAAGCACCATCTAGAACTGAAGGTGCTTGATGAAGAGTTGGATCATGTTGGATCAATGCTTTACAATTTATATCGATGACACCTAAAATAGCAGGGATACAACTGGATGGCCCAGGGTCAGCTTCCTGGGAACCATAGTAAATGGCTCTAAAACGTGGGTGAACACCTGTCATTATAGTCATGGTTAATAACCACTTACGAGAAGTATGGATGCACATCTAGACATGGCAGCTTTATGGGCCAACATCTTCGCTGTGAGCTGGTCATTCATTGATTGAAGTCGTTGGATGACCATCCCAATGATTGATGAAGAAACGTTCCTCAACTAAACATCATCAACGAACCATCATCAACTAACATGCACTAACCATGTTTGACCACACTTGAGCGCATCATGAGGCCGTTGTTTACAGATATTCACAAAGGAATTCAGACCCAAAGGCTGTGTACAAGTTGGCTCACCTCCCCGTCGAAACTGTACTCATGGTTAGCTGTGGGGACCAGAACTGACATGTCTCCGGAACATGGAGCACCATGAGTATCCCAAATGGCAGCATCAGAGGCTGCAGATTTCTGACAAAGAAGCTATTGCTTGAGCATTAACCTATTCAATCGTAATACCTATTACCTATTCATCGTCCGCCACAACTGGGATATGAATCCGAAAATCGGATTAGCCATGTGAACTACTCCCATCCCTAGCATTGTTTTCAATCGGTTCAGAGGCGTCCAGAGTTCTTTCACTGTATGTGCATTTCCCATGTTTTCCATGGCATCCTAGATGTTGAAGATTGCTGGCAGTGATTACAGACAGAACAGCCCCAGACCGATGCCCATAATACCCTTCAATTTGAATAAAACATCATGGACTCTATTTGCATTTTAAACATCCATGCCAGCAGCTGGGTAGACCAAAGTACAATATTCGAAAGGAGACTGAGGGTGGCGAATTGTTTATTTTTTTGATGACTTTTGAATTTGGTGAATGAAAAACAGTGACCAGTTGGCAGGTAGAAGTTTCGGACTGTACTTGCTGTGGGTCAATACCCTGGACCCATGGCGTGTACCACCATTTACCATTGTCCAAATTGTATTCCCCATTGTTCTTGGTTAGTATCCCTGGAAAAACTTGATGGTTGATGTTGATCCATAATGATCCATATTCATGTACAGCTGGTAGATTCCCTATAATTGTTGGTGATGATCCACTATTATTGACAATGTTAATAATTGTTGGTGATTTATCCCTATAGTTGTTTAAGTTGTCCATAATTACTCCCTTTTGATGGTTAACTAGCTGGTTAATGGATAACAATACATGATCAAATAACTAGTATCATTGACAAGATTAGACATAAAATACTAATGAAACACATCAGTTGGAGTATTGATAATTATGTATCAATCATGGTCACGGAGTATTACATGATCAATACATTGGTTGGTTTTGATCCATTTCAATTTCAAGAGCACACAATCAGCACTGGCACCAGTGCTTCTAAGTTCGCACTTGTGGAGGCCAACTTATAGCTTTGAATGCGAACCGGTTGGCATGCTGTGCACCAGTCATGGTAGATATAATCATAGTACACATAGTACATATCTAAAGATATACTCTATTGGCTGATTAGTTGTAATTATTGCTCATTGGTTGATTCACTAAATCATAAATAATACATTGTATATATACTATATATGTATTGTATCATTAATCTTTTTTGGGCATAAAAAGGTCCTACCTCGATGCAACCACCTTCAGTGTACTTTCCAAATGTGCGACAAACAAGCTTTAGTCCAAGCAGATGGCTTCAGGGTCAGCTGTGCTGGCAAGACACCAGCGATCGTTGAATATCTGACGTTCAAGAACTTAAAACCTTGGCAGAAATCTGTCACTCCAAAAAGCATGACATGTCTGTTCAAGTGCTCTCAAATGGGGGCTGAGGCTCCAAGGAGCCTCATCCACAATGAAGGACAACAAGAAGTACAGCCAGAATTCCGAGAGGTTCATTAACGAAGCATCGGCAAAATGAGAACTGCATAAACTCAGCACCTTCCTATTGCATCAAGTCCTTTCCGTTGTTCCAACTGCGGTTTTCGCGGTTGCAGCGGATCCCATGTCTGCCACCAAGGCCACTTTTTAGAACTTTGGCGCCACCTCCAGCGGTTTGATTCCAGACGGCAGCAACGTGGTGCCACCTCAGCACCAACCCTGGTCCCAATGTGCGGTTTTCCTCAGAGTCGATTAATGTTGGGATTCCGAGATGGTGTATGATAGTGTATGTATCAATCATTAATGATAGTGAACAATTTCATATTAATATTGAGTTCGCCAATGCCAATACACATGTCATTGATATTAATACATATTCATTGATATTTATATAGACATATTTGATATATACATATGTCTTTTATTGTCTTTTGTGCACTCATATCCATATTTCATGATAATGATTTGCTATCAACCATGTCTGGTGTATCCTGCTTATCACGAAGCAAACAACAGCTGGACCGGTTAAATCACTATATGCCCGATGCATTTGGTTCGTTCTATATCAGAGCACGCGCGGTTTTTAACATGTCAAGTTCCACCGGATTACCGCAATTTCGCACGTAATAAGTGCCACAGGTGAGATGACAAGCTTCAACACCATACACAAAGTGTGTTTATCCCAAAGTTTCTTATTTCAGTTGTATGATATATCATGAAATAGGCTGTAAGTACAATATAAAAATATATATATATTAATTATTGTATATGTATTCATGTATTAATATCATTCCATGTCTATACACGCTGCTAAGAATGGCTGTGACCTTTATGCTCAACAGCTTCCCTCCACTGTTCCAAGCGACTTGCCGTCCACAACGTTGGGACCGTGGATGTAGCCACTGGACCTCGGCACTTGGTAGCTGCGTGGTGCAACTGCTGCCTATGAAACTCGATGGAACTGCCAACTAGCTGCAATTAGCATGTCTGAAACTACCATTTAAACTAGATGAAACTAGAAAAAGTAGCTCATATGAAAGCACCAAGTCAATCCAATGCATGTTGTCTTCACATATTCCTCACCCCGGTTTTGAGGTGATTGGTTTTCACATGTACTGTATTCACTCATACCCATATGTTTCTTTCAAAGTCCGCAGTTCTGGAATAAAGAGCAGCCAAAATGGTGTCTGCAAACCCAGCTGTTGTCATCTCATAAAAGGAGTCGACTCACTCGCTACGTACTGGTAGACTACAAGTAACGTAGTGTAATATGTAGATACATGATGCGCAATGTTAACATGCATGAAGATACTGTGTGTATATTACGTATATTAATCTCCATATTATGTATATAAATGAATGTCCACTGTACACCTGTGCACACCTATATTGCAATTAAGACATACGATGTAAAGTATCTAAGAACAAATATAGATATAGGTATCGAAATGACCTTCTGCTTGATAATCCCCAGCATGTTAGAGTTAAAATACAATAAAGACACAGGAGGAACAGCAACAACAAAGGAGAGTCATCTCACACAACGATTTTCAGAAGATCTTATGATCCCAGGGCACCTCCAGTTGGTGCCCATTTTTTCACCCAACAACGTCTGGGAGAAGCCGCGCGCCGTGAACCCAGTAGCACAAGACCCGGCCCCGGTTGGCTCACAACGGTCACCGGCCATCAGCCCCGAGCGACGTGCCCGTGTTGGTGCTCAAGCCCAGCTGACCATCGTTGTCGATCCAGATTGCTCCGTGCCGCCGCCTGGAGATCTTGGAGGTCGCCAGGGAGAACTGTCGTAGCTACCATGGTAACCATGCGGGTCAGCGCTACCTGATGTTGGGTAACCATGGTGACCCCAGCTGCACATCAGGGAAAAACCGGAGAATTGACTAATGCAAGGGTGGATGTATGCAGGAGTTTACTTGCTTTTAATGATCTGCAGACAGACAAGTACATGTTGAAATCTATATAATTCTTATATTATATTTAGATATGTGTATTTTTGTTTGTGTGTTAAATGTATATATGCAAATTAGCGGTGCATTGATCATATATATAATTAGTTATATATTATATATATATATATATAATAAATAAATTTATCTCTTATCTAGGTGCATTCAGGTACATTGCACCATTTCTCCGCGAGTGCACACGTCATGTACGTACATGATTGCATTCAAAGAATTGTCCTCATCATGCCTTTGTAAATGAACGGCTCCAATGGTGACCACCAATCCGAAGACACCTAAGAACTCCTAGGTGTTCTTTGCTTGTGATCCTACGGCTATCTCCCATGTTCCACAAAAAAGCCGGTATTCTTCACTACGAGAAATGAGGATAGCAATTCGACTGATTCACTGGGATTTGGTGGTTTCTCAAAATAGGGGTACCCCGAAATCATCCATGATCAATCATTATTAGCAATAAACATCAATAAACTCACCATTTTTTGGGGGGGTCCCTATGGCTTGAGAAACCACCGTTTCAGTAACCATTGAATCTCCTCAGGGACTACCCTCCCCAACTGGGATACAGATCCAAATGCTTCTGCTCTGCTTCGGCGCCTGCTGGATGAACTAAACAATGTGAGGTCGTCGTTGGTGCCGAAGGAGCCCATCAGCATGGAACGCTCGGAGGGAGCCGACTTCACATAGAACCAGCCTCCAGCGATCATCTCCAAGGATGAAATGATCACTGAAATTGACTTTTGTTCAAGAGATTTGATGAAATGGTAAACCTGATTTGTGTATTAAAGCGATTAAAATATGTGTAAAGAGATTGAGTTATAAATCGATATAAATCTAGGGATTGTTGTTGAATTATGCTGAATTCCAAGGAAAAATGATCCTTCAAATTCATCACAAAGAAACCTTTGTAGCGCGCTTGTTCTGTGATCCGAGTCATCAGGATTGAGATCAGATGGTGAGGTGTGCAACTAGACCCACACAGGGGCCTGAGCGATGATCAATGTGCGCCATGGATCGTGACAATCTCAGTATCAATAAACCCAGCGTCAACGAGCATCACCCGGCTGTCAAACCTGCCTTG
Source organism: Symbiodinium kawagutii (assembly GCA_009767595.1). NCBI lineage: Eukaryota > Dinophyceae > Suessiales > Symbiodiniaceae > Symbiodinium > Symbiodinium kawagutii. Next base: position 293,420 of record VSDK01017381.1, on the reverse strand, counting down.
ACCCTCCGAAAACGTGTAGATTCTTTCCTAAATCAGGGCTTCTGGGGTACAGGATAGCTATATGTATAGCTTTTGAAAGGGGGAAAAGATGACAAACCGCGAAACTGCCGTAGTTTGGAACCACACAACACGCCCGCGCCTTCCCACGTCATGTCGCTTTGGCTGTAAGTCTCCCACTCGGGGATCAGCGGCGGGATGTTGGTATCATATCCATCAGGAACTGGCAGCGCGGCGACACCAATTTGATGTTCAGTTGCCAAGGAGCAAAAGACTCGGTGGAAACTGAATGTTGAACATGGTCAGTTTCATTGAGAAATATTGAGTCCATGTAAATACTTATTTTTAGATCTTGGGAATTGCAAAAAACGGCTACCAGCATCTGCCAGCAATTTTTGAGGCTGTTTTGAGGCTGGCTGATCATCGGAAAACCTTCAAAAATTCCCTACCCCTGCACTGCCCGTGGCTGTTTTTGCAGCGACCCACCATAAGTTTCTGCAAACCTTCATGTCTGTGCATCAATTCGGGGAACCCCTAAGCGTCTGCGATTTGAGTAGTGAGTCGGGAAACCGTCTATATTTAGCTATGGGTCAAAACCCTGTACCCCTGGTTCCCCTATCATTAACCATTGTTTTCCCTACTATTGTTGGTTATCCCCTATGAAATTGGTTGATTAATATTGACCCAGCTCGCCATTTTGGTTTTCCTCCTTGTGTTTAAGCTTCGGACTCGAGTCCATCCTCGTCACCAGAAATCCCCAGCTCACGCCGCGGGTCCTCGGTGCACAAACTTGTCATCAACTCGATCCACTGCGTCTCCGAACGCCCGACGTAGCGAACGTCCACGAATCTTTACCCCAAAACCAACATGTCTCGAACGCCCCCATAGGTCGTCCATGAATACGCCAGTTTCCCCACTAATTAATAATGATCAACTACAATGATCAGCCAATAGGTTCAGGAGTCTATTTGTGGACAGCAACTGGCCGCGGTTTCTGCGCCTGAAATGCTTGCTTTCTCAACTGATCAGTTGACTGGTTGACTGCGGATGCACAATTGATTACCCAGTTGGTTGTTTCTCAAGTCATAGGGAACCCCAAACATGGTTGGCTTATGTTGGTTCATAAAGGATGACGTGGGGGTCCCCTATTTTGAGAAACCACCAGTTGTTCCCCTAAAATGTGGTTCTTCTTCAAAAATTGCTGGTGTATTGCTTCCCCAAGTTGTAAGCACACCTACTCCTTCAAGCCAAGCTGCGCAAAAACTTCGCTCTTCACAAAACATCGGCCAGGTCGGGTCACCTGCCCACGCATCTGCCACGCAACCTTGGACATGAGATGACATGAGTATGTAGTACATATTATTTATATATGTATATATATATAGTCACAAGGAGTCAACATCAACACCCAACAAAACGGCCTGGCGCAACAAGCCGCGACCGGGTCCCGGCTCCCCTTTGAAGGCGCGCCTCTCCCCGGTTGGCACCGCACGCGTAGGAGCAGAAGAATGCCGGTGGAATCCTGGGACGCGGCCGCGCTTCGCTCAGCGCGGTCCCGCAGCTGTCGTTGGATTCTGCCGCCAAGGGGCTGCACTCCCAGGCGATTGACCTGGCACGAGGAGGGGTCAAGGCAGTGGCTACGCGTGGCTACATGCAGCAGCCCATGCGCAAGTGGCTGGGAATGCTTAAAATATATATATATATATATCAATCTTATGGGTTTATAGAGATCATGTATTAAGTATTAAGCAATTATATGGGTTTATGCCGACTTGACTCCAATAGCATTAAATGATAATGTGGGTCTCATGACTCGTGATGTTTTCTATGTGGAGCCATAATATGGTTCTCGCCATAACTTTGTTGGGAGAGATCATCCGCATCATTTGAAAATATTTCAAAGGCTTCATGGCAGTGGTCATTGGGTGCATCCGGCGCGGCCATGTTAGTGACCATTCTGAACCATTCTCCACCCTCAGCCGTCATAAGACATCATTAACAGCACGTTTTTTATATGATTACTAACCGTTGCAAGTTGTAAGTGGATATGCTATTTATAAGCATGTTTACTGTAATTCAAAAGACAGCATGTTTATTCAGCGTTCACATTCCGATTGGAGACTTTTGCTCAGCAGACTTGCATTGTTCTGAAAAAAACAAAATCACCACGAGTGTGCTGGAAACAGCTCTCCAGTTGTTGGGCATTGGCGCCAATGGTTGTACCACCATGAAATGGAAGACCTACAGTAATGGTTCAATTCGGATCATTTTGGAAGAAACCACGTCATCATGCACAGGTTGGTGGTTTCAACCCGCCCGAAAAATATGAGTCAACATGCGTCAACAAACCACCCCTTGGTTAATTTTGGGGAAAATCAAAACGTTAAACACCACCAACCAGTGCCCCCATCACATCCCATGGGGCTGGGCAAACGTGCGCCGCACCCCCGTGACCCGTGCCTCCTCAAGCGCCAGAGTGACTGTCTGGGTACCAGAAGTGCACTCCATCGTCCAAGAGGACTCACCTGGGCTTGGCTGGCATCATTTGGCTATGGGTCAATATTAACCAACAATAATGGTGGAGAAGAACCAACAAAACTATATGGAAAACAATGGTTAATGATGGGGAACCAGGGGGACTAAGGGTTTTGACCCACAGCCATTTGATGAAGCACCAGCAATCATGACAAGTTCGAGTTTGTGAAGTTGCTGTGAAATAGCTATGGGTCAAAATTAAGTAACAATTTTATTGGGGATAACCACCAACAATGAGAAAACAGTGGTCAATGAAGGGGTCTAGAAACTAAGTGGAATGTTTGTTACCAGCATGGTAACACCCTGGTACTCATTTGGGGGTACCTCATGGATGTTGGGATTCACCAAATGTTTGCTACATCAAAGTCCTTGTTTCTCAAGTCATAGGGGTGCCCCCAAATCAGCCTTTATTAATCATCAGGAGTACTAAACCAACCATTTTTGCGGTACCCCTAGTTTGAGACAGCACCATATGAGGGTTTCTTAAGCCATTTGGAACCCAAGTTATGGATGGTTTATTACTATAAATGGTTGATATATAGGATGACAACTGGGGGATCCATCTTTTGAGAAACCCACGTAAACCACCTATACTACCTGGCCACTAGCTATCTATATGGTTGGTGTACCCACCATATACTATCTGTTATCCTTGTCATTTCAACTATTTGTTCATCAACATGATGAAAGCATGGTCATGAAAAAAAACGCACTTCACTTCCGCATGGCTTTGTACACGAAACCATGGTGATACCTGCGAATCATCCAGCTGTTCAGTTCGCCATTCAAAGTGAAACCACCAGGAACTTGGGGGTACGATTGGTAAGCAACAGCTCTGGCAGCCCTTAGTCCTAATCAGCCATTTGTTCACCAGCATAACCAAGGTAGAATCAGAAGCATCATTGGATGATACTGGAATGTTGCCCTATGCTTCCAAGCTTCTATGAAATAGTGGGTACCACAGTTACAACTAGCTGGTAGAAATCAGCTGGTTACATGAAAATTGTCACTGGAAGCATGGGGTTATAGTTAACCAATGTATAAAGCCGTAGTTGGAATGATTACAACATTTTACAACAATGGTTTACCAGTGGTATCATTGCTGGTTGTTAACAAGCCATTTTCATGAGTCAACAGCCACAAGTATCCCATGATTAACAGCGGATTGTTGTCCGTACTCACAATCAACCAAAATTTTGGCTTCATAATGCTTCATATTTCCTTGGTATTCCAAGCGATCCTTAAGATTTCGTCGCCATGTTCTGACGCAAAACGTCGCAGAACTGATGGGTTTTTTGGCGCCACCAAACTCGGTGCCCGCACCCAGAGGGGGGCCAGCCACGTCGATGGAAGAAATGTAGGCCACGTGACTGCAGAGCCCGTTGTCGTCCAGATCCTGCAAGGGTTTCAGCTTGAGCATCTTGAGCCCATCCTACCTGGAACCTGAAAGGCTGGGGGTTAACCTGGCAGGTCATCATGAAATCAACCTCTCTGTGACATCACTCGCTGTTGAGTTGCTTGCCTGGTCTTCTCTGCTACATTCACCACCAGGTTTCAATGAATTTGTTTCAATCAACAACATGTACTGTAATAATTGAAACGAACGGAATGACTTGGAATAAGCCTCAGAAACATGATAAGCACATACAAGCACTGTAGGCGAAGAGCGTCAATGAATTTTGACAGTCGCTGATGCTAGAATGGTGCCTCTGGTTCGCCGTTGGGAACCAACCTATAGGAAATGCTGCAAGCAACAAGACTCTTCCACGACTGTAAAGGTTGGATGATCCCCTCATTTCGTTGTCAGGTCCAACATCAAGTCTTGATGAGGATGATTGTGGATTCATTCATTTTGTCGTGGATCCCGCATCGTGCCTGTGAAAAAGTTTGGCTGTTGCAGCTATCTACAATTCATATTTAATGATTTTTACCTACAATGGTTGATTGTCGATCATCGCTTATTGCAGCACTGTACTAGCAGATGGGACCAAGCCCCCAGCAGTGTACCCTTCAATGACTTTGATTTCTGGTCGTCATAAGTTGATAAGTACTTGGTAAGTTTGCTACAGGGGCTATGAATAATGGGACCAGTACTAACCATGGTTGCTAACAACGAAAAATCGCGGCTATTGAATACTCACAGAATGCTATGAATCCCTACAGTTCTCTTGTCTGGTTTGTAGTCCTGAGCCATCACAAGAAAATAGTACATAGTCAATCAACCAACCACCTCAGATACTTGGGAAAATACAAGTCCATCAACCCACCAACCAGCTACTATTGTCGGTTATTATCCCCCATAGTTCACCACAAGTTTATCCACAAGTTTGACCACTGTTTAAACCACTATTGACCTATAAACCCATAGTCAATAGTTAGTTCACCATAGTTCACCCATAGTTCAACCATAGTTCAACCATAAGCCATAGGAAACTGCGACCCTCAGTCGCAACCTCGTAGCCGAACGGCGCTCCTGAGATCGATTTTGATCCGGAGTTCCATCCAAGGTGTCGATGATCCACCTGCACAGGGATGGCAACTGCAGCTGCCATGGCAGCCATGAATGGAGCACCCAGGCAGGTGACCTGTTGGCGCTCAAAAAATTGGGAAGTCATCTTGCTGCTGGATTTTTCACCGCCAAGGCCAAGCGATGCTAAGACGACCAGTTCGGGTGGTGATGATGTTAGGCCATAACCGAATTCGAACTTGGGGGAATGGAAGAAGTGATTCCTGGCAAATCAACCCCGGTTTTCGGTTGATGGGTCCCCCCATTATCCCAGTGTGGTGCCAGATGAACTCATCCAACGTTCGGATCCGTGATCCCCATGTGTCGCCTAAGCATCCAGTGCTGCGAGTCTTGAATAAAGCCATTTGTCTTTTGAATGAACCCTGCCAACCGAAGTTGGTAAACAAACTGAAACAAAGACCTAAGCGGTGCACCTCTCAAAAAAAATGTGAAAGGTGCACCTTTCTACAAGGTAGATGAGGCCGGGTTACAGCAGCCTTCAGCCACGACACGGTTCGCTTATGCCTTCAACTCTATGTCAGCATGAGAACACTGGGCGCAAAAACCCGACCAGAGCCCCACAAATTGGACACTCCGGCATTTTGTTTTACTTTTTTTTGGTCGCCAACACGGACTGCTGACGCAAACGTGGCTGCAAGGCACGAACGCCTCGGATGCTTTTCTCCGGCAAAGTGTAAACCCAGCAGTTGGCTTCAAGCGATTCCTGAGACGCTTTGATCCATGGCGATGCTGGTTGTCTCCAACAAATGATTTTCCAGACTTGCGTGGTCCAGAAGAGCTTTGGCCTGATGCATTTCTCTTGCCAGGCGGGCGCTCTCTGCACGCAGCACTGGCTTTTTCTGCTTCTTGCGTTCCTGCGCCTCGAGATTCTACACTCTTCGAGCATGACTGTTTTGTTGTCGCCCTTGTCGCGGGCTTGAAGAAGTAACGCCGTTCCGGTTGCGTCTGTCAGCCCCTTGCAATATCTCATGAAGCAACAAGAACTGCAATCACAAAAAACAACAAATGGCTGGCCTTCGAAGTCCTTGGCAGTCGGAAGCAGCTCTGGTTGGCATTTGCAAAAGCCGTGCTTTGACCCTTCTTGCGCTTTTTTTCTGGGTCCAGGCTGCCAGTGCACGTTTTTTCAATGGTCATGATGCACGGGTTCTTCAACTACCAAATCGCATTTCGTGCACTGACGGAAGGCTTGTCCACAGTTGACCATGACGTAACAAGTCCTAAGGGGGTGCCTATCTCAAAAAAAATGCAAGCATCAACGCTGTGTTTCTTGACAGTAAAAATTTGTCGCTGAATTTCAGCACATGGAATTTTGTGTGAAGAGATCTCTCGATCATTGAGATAGAATTGTTTGATTCGACTGTTGTAAAGACTGACAGGCTTCACTTTTTCCATGTATTTTTGGCTGTGAGCCAATTGCAGTAGTATGGCTTTGATCGATGTATCCCTTTGGTGTTCTCTCTTCGGTTGAACGGGTATTGATGAATAGTATGGGATAAGGGATCGATAATTAAATACGGTTTATCCATGGTGAATGGACTATGGCTGCTTAATGAGAAAGCTAGCGGATAGTTTGTTGGTGGTTAGTACTGATGGATGGTCGAAGGAGCAACAAGTACATACCAAGGTCACAAATCGAACAAGTACAAAGAGTGCACAAGCATGCAAAGTAGAACTGAAAGTAGTGCTGTAGTTTCAGGTTTCCTAGATTTTCCTCTGTTTTTTCTATACGCATGACCTTAGGATCCTAAAAAGCTGGTAGCCCTGGGGGGCCCCCGTTCTCTCGCCTGGCATCGCTGGTGGAGCCATCACAACTGGGATCGAAATAGATGTGCCTTGGCCACCGATGAATTCCAGGTGGTGCCCCAGGGATTTCACAAGGATTCTAGGATTTTAGGATTTGTTTCATATGGTGGTTTCTCAAAATAGAGGACCCCAAAAAATGGTTGGTTTATTACTATAAATGGTTAATAACTGGATGATTTGGGGTACCCCTATGACTTGGGAAACCACCATATACTCAAGTCAATTCCAAGGGATTCCAAGTCCGCAGCTGATCTCGGACATCTTGTGGACTTGTCAGCTACAAATTCTGAGGCTTATCCCGGATGGATTTCCAGGGTTGGGTAACCCTCAATGATGGAGCGTTGTTGTCTTTCGGGTGTGGAGCGCCACTGGCACAACCAGTCGTCAGCAGGAGCAGCCCGGAGGACCTCCCACCTTCAGCATCAACGATATCAAGGCAGCCACCGCAAAAAGATACAGAAAGTTGGCAAACAAATGCTTTGGAGGCGGCCCCATCTTGGGATTTGGAATCCAAGCAGGCTTGGTTCGAGGTCAAAGCTTTTGTCCAAGCGCTGCCCACTACCGAGTTTCTGGTCCATACATGATCCGTACCTTTCTATTTCACCTCACTCGGAGATTTCTTGACTAACTAGATCCAGGTTGTTTTCCAACTCACCATTTCTGCGAATATTAATCATATAATCCCACAAGAAAATGAAAAAACTTCTCATAAGCCCGTTTGCTGGTAGGAAATCTCTTCACATGGCTGTGAGTCAAAACCCTGTACTCCTGGTTCCCCCATCAGTATCCATTGTTTTCCCTATATAATTGTTGGTTATTACAACCATTATTGGTTGGTTAATATTGACCCATAGCCACATGCCCGAAGCTTGGGGGTGGCCGTTGCGGAGCGCCTGCCTGGAACCAAGGCACAATTTGGAATCGAAGGCTTTGTACAGCGGTGCGCCGCTCGAAGTTCTGCCTTGCAGGTTGTACTCCTGCAGAGGGGGTTGAGCTCTGGTGGTTCGATTGATCGATGAATATATGGTGGTTTCTCAAAATAGGGAGCCCCAAAAAATGGTTGGTTTATTACTATAAATGATTAATAACTAGATGATTTGGGGGTACCCCTATTTTGAGAAACACCCATATAAAGATCCTTTGTCCCATGATGAACATTGATGAATCACTTATCGTCAATGGCTCAACCACAGGTTAACCAACAATCAAATGAAATTCTTCAGCCATTGACCATTAACTATCATAGATAACCATGGTTCGTCATAGCCAATCAATAACTATCTGATCATCAAAAACCAGGGATCATGATCTATCACTTCTAAAACCAATCAAAATCAATAATCAATACTCTATCACTTCAATAAGAATCAAATCAATAACTATCACTTCTAAAACCAGGAGTCTAGTCTAATCATCACCATATCATGGCATCTCCATGGTCCAAAATACTCCCCCGATACCCACGACTTCCACGACAGCGCGGCTTCTCCGTGTTCACGGAGTCCAGGCATGCGCCATAAATCGCCAAGCGCACCGGTGCCTGATGCCGGTCCCAAGGGTTCTCCCTTACGAGAGAGTCGGATACCCATGGGACGATAGATATAGCTATAGGACATGGCTGATGGCCGAATGCATCATCATCCAGGAATTTTGATCATCCATGGCTTGACATATGTTCGCCACAAAGTCAAATATTTGATGCATATAGATAGCATCTATAGAGCCATCATGAACTATCAATATGGATACTAGGATTGATGATGTGAGATGGTTGACGTTGCACATGTTGAGGCTGCAAAGGTGGGCCTGTGCTGCACACATCACCCTCAGGGATCTCGTTGCGCTGGTGAGATGTGTCGTAGCAATAAATCCAAGTGGCGGGGGAGAAGACCTCAGCAAGTCTCAATGGGAGATGGTCTATAGCTGTATCCCCTTGAAAGCTTTCTGAATTATAAGCCCAGGGCCCAGGGCTTCAATGACAGGATTTATCATCTCCCGTGAATCTCATGAATTTGAGCCACCGTCCACCAGTTTTATTGTGACTGGGTCTTTCCCTGCTCAAGTGTGAGGATGGCAAACTTTTTTGGATCTCACATCCTGGTAAAATATGGTAAAATGGATGGTCAACAATGGGACAAAATTGCCAGTAGATATGGGGATGCTTCCGGTGACTGGTTGGTTGTTGGGATGCCGCAAAGTCACCGAATCCCAACGGAAACTGATCATGTCTATCAAGAAGGAATGGGGAAAAATGGGAAATAGGCTACACAGTAACCACCGGAATGATACTTCATCCACCATTTGGTCAGAACCCTCCTGGTCCAAATAGCTCCCCCTTAAAAGGGATATTCAGATACTCCTGGCTCAGCTCAGCGCTCCCTCCCAACCAACAGCCAGCCAAACAATCTGCAAAAAAGAAAATGTTTTGTGTTTGGATGCAACTCGTCAACAGGAGATAGCTTGCCAATCGTGACCGCACAATTGGTAGGTGCAGAACATACCAAATCTGTTCCATTGATTTGTGCAATGACTGGCACCTTGTTGTTGCAAATGCAAGGCTGGGGGATGCGTCCGGGGCAAATCTGATGAAACCACCAGCGCACCTCACCCCTCTGCCGCGGCGTGCCTCTGCCGCGGCCAACGCAAAGCCGGTTAAAAAGTAAGCCGCGGGCAACGCCATGGCGGGGTGACAACGTGGCAAGTTTCTGTTCCCGATCTCTGGATGGGCTCTGCCCAAGTAGCTGCGGATACCTCGCCGGCTATATCCGGCGATTACATCAGTCTAGCTTGAAGAGGGCCCCAGGTACCCCCAAGCTGCCACAACAATTTTGGGGGGATGAACCAAGCGCCAAATAGGTGAGACTCCAAAATGCTGATTGAGTCACTGGTGTCCCGAGAGAAATCGTGCTTCATAACAGTTGTTGAGAAGGATGGTGATGGCCATAGACTCTAATTTTCATGTTGGTCGCTTCGGGAAGCCACAATTGATAGACAGGAACATGTGAATGGACAGGTCAAAGTTTTTCGCCTACTGCAGTGTTTTCATGTGCTTATTTGGTGGAGGTGGTTTGTATCACGGACTTTGTGACCGTGGGCGCCGGTTTCCGTGCACTTTTCTTGAAATTATGGCACGAAGCCACCAAAGAAGCTTGCGGCCGCGGTCAGATGACAATGATTTTCCACTGGCCTGTTCTGAGTTTTGCTGCGTTCGCGATCTCACCGGATCTCCCCATGTGTTTCAAAGCTTCGAACAGGCGTGATCCCCTGACCGAGCATGTTCGTGGCAAGCCCAGGTGGAAGGCTGAACTACTGGAAGAAATGGCCCAGAACACCTGAGTCACCTGAGTTCTTTGGAAAAATTACATTGAAATATCGCAACCATTGCCATCCACCCAACTCGGCATCCCTATAACCTTGCTGTTGTTCTTATTGGTCTTCATGTTGTTCTTGTTGTTGTTGTTGCTGTTGTTGTTGGTGGTGGTTGTCCTATTGTCAAGTCGTTTATGTTGAAAACGAATAAAAACCGATCACGGCATTCATGGCTGCAAAATGATGAAACTCGTAAACGCTGGTGGTCTGACCTACGGGTAAAATTCTACCAACTTGATTTAAGTGAGTAGCTAAGAGAACCAAAATCCAATGGCTGTGACAGTTGCATTGTGCCCAGGGCCTACTTACACACAAACCATCTGCAACAGCTTCATCAAAGGTCCTACGGCCCTGGCACATCATGCTCCAATGCGATAACATATGAAAACTACATTCATCCTTAACCAAACCACAACCACAGGTTGAGCCGATCCAAGCATGAGAATTTTTGGGACTGAAAACTTCAAAATCTGAACCTGCACGGCGCCCAAGATCACTTCTCTGCAGCCCACGGTGCGCAGGGGGTAAACGCAAAAGCACACAACAAGATCAGGGCCTAACCAGCCTCCAACACAGATTCTGTAGATCTTTCCCAGTGAACCAAATCGAAGCTTGCAGACCGCCTGATCCACCCGTTCTCCAAAATTCCTGTCCCAAATGCCACTGCGATCTACATCACTCTGCTGATCCCGGATCCCAACCGATCCCAAGCGATATCCAAGCGATCCCAACGGCGATCTTTTCCGTCGGCTCGATCCATCGCATGCGATTCTCATGTCGCTCAGGCATACCCTGCTGACTCCAAGACCTGCCAGCGGCCATGGAGTCCAAGTGCACCCTGAAGGGCACACCTTGTCCCAAATCCCACCCCCAGAACATATATATATATATATATAACTCATACATATATATATATATACTTGTTCATTTATACTTATTTATATTTAAATATATATATATATACTTATTCATGTATATCTAAATATATTTGTATAGATATATATATATATACATATATATTGTGTACATATAAAACAATGATATATTTATATATACATATACATACATGACTTCAGCATATAGGTGAGTTCCTACGAGTACCAGCCCCAAGTTTCATTGGATATCCTCTTGAAAATCATTGTTACGTCGTCAGAGGTGCTAGCAGGGGAGCTGATCAACACTGATTCCTCAGATATAAGTGGTGGATAGCGATGGTGCGGTCGGTATGTTCTTGTATTATCATACTGATTCTACTATGGTTTTTAATGGTGGTTTTTGGTATTGCCTAGATCTTATGGCATTCAATTGTATTTTTATGGTATTCCCTAGTGATGGTCAAACTACTGCAAGTCACGTTATCTTATTGTTATTGGTTGGTGATTCTTGAGCCAATACCCAAGCCTCTGGGATGCATTGCCATACATCAAACATGCGCTTATGACCTGTGCGGGCAACCACACTGGGGTATCCACCCAACTGTCCCCATCCAAACTGGGAGGTCACGGCGTTGGGATCCTGCTTCTGGGCTAAACTTCTATAACTGTTGTTGGTTGTTTCGACGTAAGAGCCATTAACCAAACTACATTTATCCATCCCCAGATAGTTGGCATATCCCCTGCTAGGATTGATCCATCATTATTGGCATATCCCCTGCTAGGATCCATCATTATCCCCGAACCAGAACCAATCAGCTATAAATCAACGGTCTATGGGATACCCACAGCTCTCACTCGTCGACGCGGCCGACCTTCATCTCATCTGCCGACAGCTTCACGGCCTTCTTGGCCTTGCCATGGCTGTGAAAATGGCCAATGCTGGATGATTCATGGTGATGAATGATGGTTTATTGGTTAATATATGATTTAAATCATCATGATGATGGTTATCATGATGGTTTAATAATGATGGTTGGCTTCATGATGGTTTAATAATGATGGTTGGTTTATTAATGATCATGATATGAATGATCCATCATTAATGATTCTTGTTGGCCAACCATCATGATGAAAATCGTTGGTAGTTATCCAAGAGTCAATGATGGTTGGCCAACAAGAATGGCATGAAAAGTGGCCAATACTCACCAGTGGTGGTTAATAATGCGCTGCATGGTGAAAACTTGGGTATGGTCAAAACAGGTAACCCCAGTGGGCGGCCGGAGATCAACACCCACTCACAACGGCCTCAGTCTTTGCCCGCAAGCTGGCAGTCTTCTTCTTGTAGAAGGCTTCGCTCTTGACCTGTGACATGTGCCACAGGCACAAACTAAACTGCGAGCTTGATTTGGAGGTTTCTCAAAATAGGGGACCCAAAAAATGGACGGTTTATTGATGCTCATTATGAATTGCTATATGTAAAGCGCATTGGATGATTTAGGGGTACCCCCATTTTGAGAAACACCCATTTAGTTCGAGCTCGTTCCAAGCAAGGAATTTCTACGGTGGAAGCTGCATTCGAAAAAAAACAAACGCAAGTGGCTGGGCCCGGTGGACCCAAAACTAACTGCTGGTCGTGAAGCAACTGCCGGGGTAGGCCTTGAAATAGTGGTGAATGATGACCAATCATGCTGGTGAGTCATGGATATTCACCAACCAACCAACTACCCCAACCAACCAATCAGCCAACCACCCCAACAAACCAATCAGCCAACCACCCCAACAAACCAATCAGCCAACCACCCCAACAAACCCAAGCACCCCTCGCGCACTCTTCACCGGCGGTCCATGTCCGGCTTCCCCGCACTGCGGAAGGCCTTTCGCTGCGACTCGAGGCGCTCGATGAGAGCGCCGTGCTTCCAACCCACCTGGAGGCAGCGGATGGACTTTGGATGAGAGGTTTCAATCGCCAGTTTCACCAAATTAACCATCAGTTAATGGCTAATGGCTCAGCTTACCCCATCATTAACCATCAATTCATTACTGGCTAAGATTTTTCAATTGCTAATGGTTAATTGAAACAATGGCTAATGCTAAAGTTAATTGCGAATGATTCTTTTCAATTGCTTATGGACTTTAGCTAATGGCTAATGGCTAAGTTGTTCAATTGAGTTTGGAGGGAGTTTCACCAAATTAACCATCAATTAATGGCTAATGGCTCAGCTTACCCCATCATTAACCATCAATTCATTACTGGCTAAGATTTTTCAATTGCTTATGGTTAAAT
>VSDK01017381.1:206039-279777 GCA_009767595.1 Symbiodinium kawagutii | reverse complement strand
TTTTCAATTGCTAATGGTTAATTGAAACAATGGCTAATGCTAAAGTTAATTGCGAATGATTCTTTTCAATTGCTTATGGACTTTAGCTAATGGCTAATGGCTAAGTTGTTCAATTGAGTTTGGAGGGAGTTTCACCAAATCAACCATCAATTAATGGCTAATGGCTCAGCTTACCCCATCATTAACCATCAGTTCATTACTGGCTAAGATTTTTCAATTGCTAATGGTTAATTGAAACAATGGCTAATGCTAAAGTTAATTGCGAATGATTCTTTTCAATTGCTTATGGACTTTAGCTAATGGCTAATGGCTAAGTTGTTCAATTGAGTTTGGAGGGAGTTTCACCAAATCAACCATCAATTAATGGCTAATGGCTCAGCTTACCCCATCATTAACCATCAGTTCATTACTGGCTAAGATTTTTCAATTGCTAATGGTTAATTGAAACAATGGCTAATGCTAAAGTTAATTGCGAATGATTCTTTTCAATTGCTTATGGACTTTAGCTAATGGCTAATGGCTAAGTTGTTCAATTGAGTTTGGAGGGAGTTTCACCAAATCAACCATCAATTAATGGCTAATGGCTCAGCTTACCCCATCATTAACCATCAATTCATTACTGGCTAAGATTTTTCAATTGCTAATGGTTAATTGAAACAATGGCTAATGGCTAATGCTAAAGTTAATTGCTAATGATTCTTTTCAATTGCTTATGGACTTTCGCTAGTGGCTAATGGCTAAGTTTTTCAATTGAGTTTGGAGGGAGTTTCACCAAATCAACCATCAATTAATGGCTAATGGCTCAGCTTACCCATCATTAACCATCAATTGATGGATTTGTTGATTAGATTGAGATCTGCCATCAAGGACAATGGCTAAACTTATCCTATCGTTATCCACCAGTTGGTTGTGAACCTGCTGTTGGTTTTGTTAGATGAAATGTGGATTCATCTGAAGAACCATGAATTCAAGTCCAACCCATTGATTAGGATCTACCATTAGTTGATGTCTAAACACAGAACAATAATTAGGCAACGATGCCAACAGGAGAATCGTTTTTGCTGACGAATTGTTGGATTTCAACTAGCTTGTAACAAAGCCCGGCAGCAACCAAGGGTGATGCAGCCAGTGTTCGGCACCCAGTTGGATCTATGTCAAGTGCGTGATGATGTGAAATGCAGTTGGTAAAGACGATGGCAACCAATGACTATGCCACAACAACAGTATCCTACGATATATCAATAACTGTATGGAATCATTACTGTCGTTCATGGGAGCAATAGCTATAACCTCAACAATCAAAGTGATTGAAATTGACTTGTACACTTACGCGGGTAAAAATGATACGCAGCAACAATACCGGTTCATGATGAGTAAGAGGATCATCTGGTCGTGAATAGATTTGCTAAGCTAACTAAGCTACTGACAATTGATGGTCTTAAAATGTGTACCCAAAGCCCAAGTGTTTGAAGCCGTCGATGAAGCAAGCGGCTCAATCCAATCAAATATAATCGAAACAGAAAACTATGCTCATATCACCTTACAGTGGTTTCTCAATCTTAAAAATCGACCTAGACGTAGTCACCCAACATTTGGGCACATAAACAAACCTTGGCTTATACGTTGTGGGTGTCCGAGGGTCCAAGCTAGACCCAGTCCCCAAGTTTGAGTGAAAACTCCTTTCCGGCCCTACTGGGCGATAATCACCATCACCATGACAGTTGAACCAATTCAATCATATCTGATTTAACATGATCGAACACCATAGGCTTGTGTTTGCAATTAGCAGGCACATACTGTAAATCAAGGAATCATAAAATTAGGAAAAAAACATGAAAAAGTGTGAATAGCAAATTCAAACAAATAGAAATAAGATAAGACAAACAATTCGTGAAATTCAATGATTTTCTCGGTGTTTTCTTATTTTTTCAGATTTTTTTAATTTTCTCACGTTTTTTTGGAAATTTTGCATTTTCAGTGATTTTTGAGTTGATTCTCATGTTTTTCTCATGTGTTCTTATTGTTTTTTCTCATGTTTTTCTCATTGTTTTCTTATTTTTTCTCTAATTTTTCTGAATGTTCTCGAGGTTTGTTAAAATTTTGCATTTTTCCCAGGTATTGATCAAAAATGATCCAAACAATTTCGGAAATTCAATTATGTTTCAGTTGGTTCTCCTTTTTTCTTACGAAAATTCAAATCATTTTTAAGTCGGAAATTCACCCTTTTTCACCACAATCACCATAGGTCACAACCCCCTTAGTTGTCCCCCTCATCATTCATAGGAACAAACCAACCATTTTTGCGTCCGCCTATAGAAACCACCAGTTTAGCCTGTTCAACAAATAGGTCTTTCACCACAAGAGGTCACCCTGTTCGACCACAAGAGGTCACCCTGTTCAACCACAATAGGCAGGTCATAATCCCCATGTCCTGTCTAACCATCTCATTGTACGGCAGGTTTAACCCTAGATGGGGATTATGAGATGGCGATCCTTTCACCATAGATGGGGATTAACCTTGTCATGATCCTCCTGTATAACCTAGGAGATAGTCTCCTGTTGCCGCAAAGCCGCAAAACCATAGTAGCTTTACCCTGGACCATAGTGCTGCGTCACCAAGTCTAACCATAATAGATCACCCAGTTCAACCACAATAGGTCACCCTGTTCCAAACACAATAGGTCACCCTGTTTAACCACAGCAGGTCACCCGGTTCAACCACAGGCAGGTCATCATCCCCTTGGTTAACCCTTTCACCATCTCCAAGGTGCCGCCGGACCGACTGGTGCCATCCCCGGCCCCGCGGCGCCGCTGGCAGCGCGCCTCCTTGGAGAGGTCGCCCAGGCGGCAGAAGCGGCGCTCAGGGCGCAGGCGCAGCACCTTCAGGCACGAAGGCACCTGGTAACGCCGCAGCTCCCAAGCGGGGAAAAATGGAGGTTTTGATGTGATCTGATGGTGGTGATTGGCTGATCTTATGGCATTTTGTATGGTGGTTGGTTGATTTTATGCGATTTTTCTGGTGATTGGATGATTTCAGGGCGATTTCACGGGTGAAATTATGGGCTAATAGCGGTTGATGAACCGATATTTGGTGGTCTGTTTTGTGGTTTCATGGTTGATAATGTTACATAATGGTTAATGAATGGCCAAGATGGTGTTAATAGATTTTCATAGTGGTTGATGAAGGGCTATTTGATCGTGATTTGTTCTGGTGAATATAAATGTTAATAGTGGTGAATGAATAGCTGAAATGGTTCATAGTGACTACCTGATGGTCAATGATGGCTGTTCGATGGCTAACCAATGGTTAGTGGGGCTTCATGGTGGTTGATGGTGGCCAATGATGATAAATAATAGTTAAGAATTGGACTGGTGGCTAAGTGGATGATCAATGATGCTTCTTGATAGTTGCGGCTAATGATGATGAACATAGTATGATGAATAATGACCACAATGACTCATTAATCATGGCTATTGATAATGACTGATTAATATCATTGTAAGTGCTAAGCTACTAGTGAGAACATGGACAATCTTTAGAAACAATGATGATTTTTCCAAAATTGTCGTAATGGTTCATTAATCATGCCTAATTATTGATAAAAATGATGGTTGATGGCATCGGTCGCGAATGATTGAAAAAGATTAATTCCTTTTTGATATGTGTTATAATGGTATGATAAGGGCTGACGATAATTGCTAATGTCATTATGACTGTGGCTACCATTGTGATAATGATTGAACATAAGATAGCCAATATGGTTCATAGTCACAACCATCCTAGCAGTCATTAAATGAATGTGGTTAATCTTCAGTAAACGGCTTTCACCAGTTGCAAGTTGATATTCCTCGTGCGTGACAGCATTTCGAGTCGGACAACCAAGACTCATTCGTCGAATCATTGAGACTCTAAGCCCAACAGTTTCACCAGCCCCTCATGAGACCGTGCAGCACCATCTGCGATGCTGAGGATCCAGCCACCATGCCTCAGCTAGGCGGCCAGGATCATCCAAAAAGTGTCCAAGGGTCCAAGGGATCAGCAGAAAAGTTTGGACTATCTTCATGAAGCGTTTCGGAACTGGGCCGCTTTGGATATCTTCATGAAGAGGTTTGGAAGGCCCCAAGTGCTCAAACTTTGAAGACGCATTCGGCGAGACTTGGGGAAGCAAGCGTTCCTGTCCATGTAGACATTCATTTTTTAGCCCTCGATGTCTGGATCTTATTCAACCTCCAATCAAGCAACCCTTGTTTCGTATAATTGATGCAACGGGACTTTCCACCAGGACTGTTGCCAATTTGGAAAAGCTGCAACAGGTTCACCCCTTTTCCGTGTAGTGGAAGGCCGAGGATTCCATAAGCTGACCCAGCCGCTGACCCATCAGACTCAACAGCTGCTCCAAGCGACGTTTCTTGCGGTCATAAGGATGAGGAATGCCCTCGAAGGTCTTCAGCCTTGGACGGTGGTCCAGTGAACTGCTGAGCGAGTGCTGGAGGAGCTGCTGGCTCTGAACCCCTTGGCATTACCCATATCAAATCCAATCAAATCCAGCCTCAACATCAGCCTTTGATGGCTGGTGAACATGATACATTGTTGGATAGTGCAAGGTGCGCCCCCAGACTTATCTAAGTTGGTTTAGAATCTTTATAACTAGGGTAGCTACTAGTTGTGGTAAATCTGACCAAGTAGCCTGTGGTCTATCTATAATCTTTATAACTAGGTTAGCTATTAGTTATGGTAAATCCAACTAACTAGCCTGTTAAATGGCTCGTTGACCAACCTACAACGTTTGGGGGCCCAGTCTGCCATGGTTTGTTGAAACATCTCCAGCATGTGAGGCCAGGGCTTGTCCAACGCAGCCGCTCCACGGGCTGTCTTGTGAGGGACCTGAGCCACGGTGCAGGGGGGCTCCCCGCCTATGGTCATGACTGGACTCCCCAGAAAAAGACGGACAGAAATGGTCACGAAATTGAGCTGGAGGTTCAATTGAGCTGGGGTGATTGGGTTGGGAATCATGTCTGACTTCATGATTTCTTTTGATGAATTGGCATGAAAACACCAAAGAGGAATCAACAGAGGCATCTTCCAGAAGTGTAGAGAAACCTCACGTCGATTGGTCAGTCGATGAATCCGGCTCCACAGAATGACAGATGCACCAGCTTGGAACAAAACATCAGCAGCTAGAGATCAACATGGATCAACCAACATGAAGTCAGAGCAAGTCTGTGAGCCCAACTGTGATCAGCTGAAAAACACGGGGATCAATCTGAGTGCATGACCATGCCGCGGATGGTGCGCCACAGGATCTTGGCTGGGGAGCGGTAGTGGAAAGGACCCTGACGAGGATTGGTGTTCCTCGGCGGCAGCGGATCATGAAGATCATTGACATCTCGAAATCTGAAACAAAGGCATGTCAAGAAGAGCAAGTTGCCAAAGGATGCAGAAATGCAGCCTAGTCTCATGTGCTTCCTCCTGAAGTTGGCATACTTCAGCTTGTTTCGATACAAGGATCCGGAGATGTTGATGTCTTCGGTGCGGACGCACACCACTTTCCTTACAGCGTGCAAGATTTGCATCTGCAACATCCAAAAGGACTGAGTCCAACTGGACATATGATGGCGAACCAGGTGGAATGACTGTCTGACTTTGTGACCATAGATACTCTGCCAAATGCCAAATATGTTCAAATGATACCTACCCTGTCTCCTGACAAGGTACAGGTTCAAAAGAGAGCCCTGATTCACCCACTGGTGCATGAGCTGAGCAAAAATCCGTCAAACCGAAACAACAACAATAAAATACAGCATGTCCGTGCCAATCTCAAATATGTTTCACAAATGCTTGAGATTCTGATTGTTTTCAGCACGGCCAAAGTACGTGAGAGTTGGAAAAAAAAGCGCTCGTCCCCTATACAAGCTCGGAAAAGAATTCTTGAATTGAAGATATCAAGGCTTAGGTGCAACTGCATGTAAAACCCAATTGATCAAACACTGCACTGCTTGTTAATTTTCGTGAGTGGGTGCGGGTTGGTGCGAATAAGTGTTTTCAATGCAGTTCTTTGGGCATATGTGTTTTTCAATCACTGTGGTGCGTTCATGACGCAAATCCCTGAAGCTCTTTTTCCCTGTCCCTAAACGAGATCTTGCAAACTCTTTGTTAGCATGCTAATTTGCATACAAAGTGTCAAGAGAGGTGGACGCTGAAAGGGTTTAATATCATCACTTACCATGGCGAGACGGCAGGAAGTAAACAATGCAAAAATAAGGTCTGATATCTCAATGTACCCATTTATAATGGGTACAACGATTTCCCAGTTACGCATCCCCAGTAGGTGGTAAATGGAGATGGGAAATATGATTCTAGAAGAGCTTTATCCGCAGAGATGTTTGGAGTTTGGTGCAACCTTGAAGTCACATCTGAATCTGATCTGTGGTAAAATATGTCTCACGATCCCTCCATTTCAACACCCTTGGTTGTGATTTGAGGCAAGCAATGTGACATGTGACACTGGTGCTCCGACACTGATTCGTCTGACATCTGGAAATGTTCGCACAAAGATCTTGGGATTAAGGAAGTTCGATTGCCTCGAAGTTTCAAATGCGGTTTGCCACTTATAGAGTTCTATTCTGAATATGACTATGTCAATGCAATGTCAATACAATTGTACGGAAGTACGTGTCTATCATGCCATGCCACTACATACAAATTAAATGAATATGAAGAAAACAAATATATATATATATATAGATATTTATATCGGCATCTGATCTGAATGAATCTGAATGAACTGCACGCTGCAAAAAACACTTTTGACCATCATCGCATCGTCGCACGTCACACAAGTTGGAAGAGTCTCCCAGCATGGTTCTATTTCTCGTCGGTCGTCTTCTTGGCCTTGGCCGCAGGCCCAGACCCTGACCCAGACTTCCACATTGCTGTCAAATCTCGGGATGCCGGCGGTTCTTTTCGTTTCTTCTCCTTGGCTTCCTTCGCTGGTTTCTTTTCTTTCTTGCTTGTAGTCTTTTCTTTCTTCTCCTTTGCAAGTGCCTTTGCTTTCGGCTCCTGCTCCGGCTGCTCCGGCTTTGATTCCTCCTCAAGGCCGGGGCCTGGGATCTGGTCGTGGTCGGTCTGGTCGGGGTCGGTCTGGTTCTGCGGCTCCTTCTTCTCAATTGCCTTCTCCTCTGGAACTGGGCATGTTGCTTTTGCTGCTATTCCTGAAGAAGAAGCAGCATCCTCTGAATGCGATTGCTGTTCGGGTGGAGTGGTCTTAGCATCCTGCTCCTTGTTCTCGGCGGCCTCAGTGGCCTCTGCATTGGCTGCCTCCTCAGCGACGGCCTGCTCAGTGACAGGCTGAGTAGCCTCGTTCTTCTCAGCACTGCATGCATTTGCAGCGCTGACCATCTTCTCATTTTCCTTTGCATTGTCCTCCGCATTGTTCTTCTCATCTTCCTTTGCATTGTCCTCCGCATTGTTCTTCGCATCTTCCTTCGTCTGCGTGTCCGTGTCTGTTTTCGCCAGGGGTTCGTCTTGATCAGATGGATGAGAATCATGAGAAGGTCCATCCATTCCATCTGCCTGTCCTGCTGCAACTGCTGGATCTGCAGCTCGAGCTTGGTCAGTGCTTGCTCGCTGAGATTTGTCAGGTGCTGCAAGCAGTTGTCCCTGAATCTCTGCCTGTATCGCTTGTATATCTTCGTCTTGGCTCTTCGCTCTCCTCAACCTCCTCTTCTTCGTTCCCTCATCCTTCTCGAACGGTTCAACTTTCTCAAGTCCCATACCGTCAAACAAAGACTCATCATCATCCTTTTCTTCTTTCAAAGCGGTCCCGAGTATTGACGGCACCGATGAGTGATTCAGTTCGACTTTGGGGAGCGCAAGGAGCATGATCTCCAAGTAGTTCCTCACTCGAACCTACCGGGCGCAGCCCATCGGAAAAAGCCAGCAACAATGATCGTGTGTGTGGAATGGTTTGCCTACAAGGTTGGGCACGATGAATTGAGTTGAGTCGTATCATGTCCACGACTGTCCATGTGTTGATCCTGATCCGGATTCCCGAAAATACAACACATTTACAACAATCAGCTACTACTAGCGTAGTGGGTACCTCTGTGAGGCACTGTGGGGGGAATCCTCGTTGCTCGAACCTTGCCTGGTTGGCAACCATTCGCAGCGAAGCATTTGATTCATCAGGCACATGACGGCCCAAAAGCCTGCAAATGGCAGATTGGCGCAAAACATTTTCACGCTGATTATGTGTGATGCCCCCAGGATCGATACATGCTTCTAAGATTTTTGTTGATGTATGTATGTATGTATGTATGCATGTATCTATCTATGTATCTATGTATGTATGTATCAAAAGTAGCATTTGCAAAATGACAAGTAGACTATATGACTATATAGCCAAAAGTTAGGGTTCATGCAATCTAAAAAGTACAATGTAGCAATGTGAAACCTCTGAGCATTGAACATGTTCAACTTGATTTCCGAAGGTGATTCGATGGGACAATATCATTTCAACGATGTGAACATGAAGTCCAGTTTCGAAACATGAAAACTTGTTTTGACATCAAGAGAACTCACCCGCCCACCTCAGTGATATATCGGCATCGTTGATCGCCTTCTCAATGAGCAAGCAACCAGCTGGAACAAACATCACATCGCCGGTACGAAGCAATGCGGCACCGAAACATGCCACTTGCATTGATTCTGGCACGTTCTTTGCCTCAATGTTACAAATTGCTTGGTTCAAGTCTTCCATCTTCTTGATGTTCAAGGCGCGGGAGGCTTCCAATGCTGAACACAGCACGACGAGCTTTGAACCAGTGACCTTGCGTTCGCAACAGCCATGATGGGCCAGACCAGACTCAAAAACCAGTCACCTATGGACCCCAAAGGAAGTCAGAAAGTCACAGAAAGTCAGTCAGTCAGTCAGTCCCACCAAAAAGTCTGCAAAGAATCAAAAACTTTCCACCCCGTTTCGGCCTGCAATCTCACTGTGGGAAGAGCTTGCAAATCAATACCAGTCGTTGTGTGATTCTCCGGGCATCCGCTCAGCCACACCCCATCGAAAAAGCCACGGGCCTTTGCCCCATCCTCCACCTCCTTGCTGGCTTCGTCCAAGGCGGCATCCTGATGATGATTTGAATTAGGCAACTTGTTTACCAATTTACAGAGCAAGGACAGAATTGAATCGGATGAGACTGTGACTGCATGGGTCAATTGTCCGAAGGAAGAGAACAACGCTTGTGCGTGTGTGTGTGTGTGTCTACAGTCTATGGCAACGTTTGTATGACATTTGTCCGACGCCATCATATGTGACTGAGTGTGTGAGTCAGTCAGTCTGTTCAGTGTGACAGTGTGGAAGGTTGATTTGATCAACAGACTGGTGCGACTTAGCAACTGTGACGGCGTGAACTTATTAACTTGGTGATGATTTGCAAACGACTGCATTTCCTTTCAACATCATGTCTTACTTACATGAAAATGACGACATGACGGCAAATGTGATGTTGCATAAAATTCTGAAACCGAAACCGAAACCCAACAAATGTCCTCAACAAAGCACAAGTTGTCCCAGTGATCCGGGAGAAGGCCGAACAATACATCACGCGTCTTTGCGCAAATGTCTTCCTTGTTCAGGAAAGCAAGTCGTCGCTTGTCCGGGTTCTTGTCCTGGAGTGCTTGGCTGACCTGTTCTTTGAATTCCGTCAGGACACCGTCCAGGGTCTTCTGGATCTGAGAGTTTTCCACGATTTGTTTGAGAACCGACCTTCCCTTGCGGACCTCAGTCAGTCAGTCAGTCAGTCAGTTAGAGTCATTCATTGTTACTCAAATCAATCACTCACTCAAGTCACAAGTCAAGTTAGGTTGAAGGATCAGGATGTGATGTGACAAAGCAATGAAGGCAACAATCAGGACAAGGGGAAAAATTCAAAATCTGCTAATTCAACAAGGAGACTATCAATGGTTGGTCAGCACTCATCTCTTCTGTAGAATCATTGTTTGTAATCACCGGGATTGGTCTGGCTTCCAGCACGTGCTTGAAGTGCTTCAAACACAGTGGATCGTTCTCTTCCACAACTTTTGCAAAATTGACACGTCCAATCCTGACTTTGACGACTATGGACCATGACCCCACTGGCATGATGATATAGCTCATGGCCTAGCATTGGTTTACAGATCAAGACCAAGATAATTATCATTCAACCAATTGATCAAATGACAATTGATCACAATTGATAATCAATGATCAATTTGCCAACAGTCATTCATCATACTTCTGTAATTGTTGGTGACTCTCCAATGGCCCAAACCCCGACCCCCAATGGGCAATTGAATCTGTTAGAATCTGTAAGCACTAACGAACTGACTGACTATAACAAATAACAACAACAAAACAACAAAGTTAACACATCAAATCAATTCAATCAAGAAGCATCCCAAACCTAATATATATATATATACATATATATTGTTTTTAGTTTATGTAAATCTATATTCAAACAGTGCTACAGATTGAATAAAGGTCGAGACGAGAAGCAGGGTTCCGATCTTTCGGTCGCCAGCGGATCCTGTTTTTTTGGCAATTGCCTCTCGGGCTTTGTCAACTGCCTTAGACTGAGACTGATTGACTGATTACTGACGACTGACGACTTGCTTCACTACAGACTCCAGACTTGCGTTTGAAATTTGCAAGCTTGCCAAAACAAACATGGAAATCATGGAAACGTGAAAAACCTACGTGCATCTGCAGATATGCTGGTATGTGATGACTGATGGCAATGGCGGAAAGATATCGATAAACAAAATATAGATTGCGTAGATAATCTTTTGACCACATTGATGGATTGTTTACCATGGGTTGGATTGAAGGAAAACTGAATGGAATTGGAACTATGATAACTGAGCGCAACAGGTTGACACTAAATTTCAAGCACATCCAGGCGAGATGCCTTGATCATGGACGCGACGTCTCGCACGCATTTGCGCAATGCAGCTGCGATGGTCTTGGTTTGTTTGCACCTTTCCTGGAGTTCTTTGTATTTCTCCTGAAAACACTCCCTTGAAGAGCAGGCATCATACAAATCTGTCCGTGACATGAAAGTGACCGTGACTGCCGACGCTGCGTATTCGCTCATCACTTTGTCAGCCCGTAGCAATCCTGATGCACTTGTGTCAGGGTCTCTCTGTCTCTCAAGTTCAGTTCATTGTGTTTTATTTGTGCTGCCAACTGCCAACCTGTTACTGTTAGTATCAGTTTCATCATGTTACATTTAAATTTCATCCTGATACCCAAGCCCATGGCAAATCTGGACTGTAATTGAAATACAACATTTATTTAATAATGACATGATAACAGTAACAGAGTAACAGAGTCCTACTGAAAGAGATCTAACAAAATCCCATCCGACTAGATCTAACACTACTAACAATGCGCATGAACCTGAAATGATCTGGATTGAAAAAATGCAACTGCACATGTCGCTATAACTACGGAAGGTCGTCATGAACTAAATGATGGTGCATCTGAACACTGATCAAAAATAACAATATGTTCAAGGCCAAGTTCGGGTCTCATTATCTCAGTCTCATTCAATTCAATTAAGTCTCATTCAGTAACTCAGTTCACATCCCAGATCAGTCAACTAAACAACTAATGGCCCCTTCAAATCATAGCTCGATGATTGACATGATTGACAATCGTTGATAAACGAACTAAACGAACTAATACGAGACAAACAAGTTGACAATTGACAGGACAAAAGACAAATAATGACAAATGACAAATGACAAAAGTCAAAAGACAGCCTAATATTACCAAACACCGACCAAGATGCTGTCCAGTTCCTCTTGGTCCCTTTCGCACGATTTGATGTACTTCTCCTCACTTGGGTCCGGGGTGGATTCCTTGTCGTCAGTACCCCCAGTTCCGGGAATCTTGGTGGTACCATTGCAGGCAATCGAGGGATCCAGCCTCTGCTCCAGCACATAGAAAGCCTTGATCACTCCAGCATTGTCACCCAGCCCCAATGACTTGTCTTGCAAGATGCGGTCCTGACAAGAACCCTCTGAATTTCTGAATTACTCTGATTACTGGTCACTCATCACTGATTTGATTTCACTGATTGATATGATTTCACTAGATTGCACTTCAACACTTCATTGCTTGCTTAGCTTACTGTTACCAAATTACTTGCAATTCAAAATCATCAGACAGCCAAGGTTTGACAGTCCAGTTTCTTTCAACTGTGAATTGCAATTTTGATTCAAGTATCACTAATGCCAATATTCGCAGATAGCAATAACAGCATTCCGTGTACCAAAACCACACGATATTACGTTTAGGTAAACAACAGTCATCACGGCACAGCAGCACAACACTACAGCCTGTCAGCCTGAATGCAATAATGCACATGCCGCAATCAATGCTAATGCAATGTCAGATTCAGATGCTGATGCACCGCGGTGCACTTTTCCACAAACACCCAAAACATACCCAAAAAAAACACACCCACAACACCCAAAGCCAGCCAAACAGTCCTCCGTGACTCCACTGTCCTTCAACTCCTTGAATTTGGTGTGGAGAGCCGGATGGTTGGTCAAGAACTCCTCTGCCATCTCTTGGGCCTCCTTATGGGCTTTGATGGAGAAGGTACGCTGACTTGTCAGCTTGGCTGTATACTGTGTTCGGAGCAATCCAAGATCCAATAATCTCTCTGGTTTTCCTGAACCAGAGCCGCTTGTTCGGCCTTTCTTGGACTTGTTTTTTTTGGATCCTGCAGTGCCAGGACCTCCTTCAGAGACGAACTCACTATCAAGCATATGCATCTCAATGAAGGATGGTGTGTGGAAGAACTCATTGTCAACCTTCATGGTCACCTGGGCAGCTGAAGGCGAGCTGATTTGGACTTGATCTGCGGAGAATACGCCGCATACACTTGACACTTGATAACATCAAGCCGTCAAGGTTTCAAAGTTTCCTTCCATAGTTCATAGACAATTCATTGCACTGAATATGGCTGGATCAATGATCAAAGATGTAATCTAAATGAGTTGAATTTAATTTATTTAATTTGTCTTGAAATGGAAATGATATTCAACTCAATGGTCAATTTAGTCAATAGTCAATAGTGAATGTTGGTGAGTACAAACAAATTCAAATATTCATTGACGTTCATTTAATTTCACATCCATTAACCCATTCCCATTTCTGAAAGTCAAGGAACAAAATTCCCGATTCGCTTCTCAATGTCTCGGAGAACAGAAGAGCTTGGCTTGTCAGTCACCATTGACTTCGAGCCTGTTTTTGAATCTTGCACGTCCTCGTATTTTTCTTTTTTCATGCCTGTGCTTGTAGGCCGCATCCATACCGCATCTTTCTTTTCGATTTGGCCTGTGCGCTTGTTTTCTACTTCCACCTTCTCGTAGATGTCTCGATTCTTGATATCTCCTTGGCAGTGAGTGAACACAAACTCTAAAAGGTATTGGATCAGTAACAACTGATACCTGGTACCGGTTCAACCGATAACGCATATTGTAAACAGTTTGCAAATACTGATGCTGGTTTAGATGCTTTGCGAATGTGAGTGTGAATCTGGAATCTGAAACTGAAAGCTGAAAAAATGAAAAGTTAAAAGATAACATGGAGTGGTGAATGATGATGGTATTTAAATATGAATTATGTGAAGGGTGAAGTGTTCAAAACAATCAGCAGTGCAGGCAATAATGCAATAATGTGCCACAACAACTGGCAGTGACAATTGACAAAAGTCAATAACAATAAATGACAATAAATGCTGGAACCAAAACCGAAACACAAATGGACAAGCTCAACATGCCATATTTGAGACAAGACTCGGTTCCAAGCTTCAAGGACTTCACTAGCAGAAAGCCGCTCTTCCTCTGGGACCTTGTTGATGAAGTGATCCTGAGCACTGAGAGAGGAAAGACAATTACACTCAAATACATACATCACATACACCAGAAGAGTTGGCAATTACATCAACCGGATATTCACCCTTTCTTGTTTTCCGCTGGGCGCTATCTGTGGCACCAGGATTGAAATGAATTGACGCTGACTGAACATCACCTTGAATTTCGTGCCCTCCATTCCACTTGTCATGCCCCACGTCTACGCTTCGGAAGACGTTGGTGTTGGTGGTCATCAAAGTCGTTCGATGCCGGTGATGCCATCGATGCCGATGCCGATTCCCTCTCCTTTCGGGCCAATCGTTCTCCCAAAGCATTTGTTGTCGACTCGATCAGGCTGTCGAAATCGTCCACCGCCTTGTTCTGAATCATTCGGCCAAGGCCTGGGTTCGACACCCCGTGACACGGTGTACAACAATGCAAATTGTAAACACACACGGGCTTCTGTAACAACTGCATCCACTAGAATTATTAATTACTTGCCTGGACAGAAAAACAGCCTTTGGTCATTGGTCCGGAGAGGTCAGGAGCTTATTGTTGAACATCCTTATCATCTTCCTATCTTTGTTGAGCCCAGCGGCATTCTGATGACGTGCGCATTGTCAAGAGAGATTGGTAGACACGATTGAGCATTGCTGGAGTCCTGCAACTCAAATTGACAAAATGCAGCATGCTGGACACATCCATGTGAAACCCCACGCTGAAATCATCATAGTCGTTGTAGTTGAAATAGTCCGGGTTGGTTCTTTCAAAAAAGTCTGTGAAGACATCCACCATGGTGGTACTCGGGTTGGCATTGTTGCAACACATGCAGGCGACAACCCGCATGAGTGTTTGGTAACATGTCTGCATCAGAATCTTCATTTGGGTCAATGGGTATGGCATCATCCGAGGACCGTTGTCTTGGCTACACAGTTGCTCAAACTCTGTCAGCCTTTCATATAGACTGAGGAGCTGGTGATGGATCGCCATCAGACAACGGAAGCGATGACGGTCATCATTTGCTGTCTCCAGTTCGAGCTCCACAGAATTGAAGATTCCCCGTTTGGCACGGTCAACCCAGTTGATCCAATTCGGTGGTGTCCCTGACGTTGTCATGATGGACACTCAGGTCAAAGTCAAAGGTGAGTCGAGGCGAGATGGCCACCAGCCAGCCACGGCAGCCGGGCAGGCAGACACGGCTGAAAAGTTCAATCAAAAACCCAATTTTGAGCATCAAAATGTTGTGTGAAATGTGATAAACTAATGCCTCTGTCTTTGAGTCTGGGTGTGGTGTTTTGGAGTCTGATGATGTTTTGGCAACTAAGTCCAATGATGAATCCAAATAGAAGGGCAAGTTCAAGCCACTCAGCTAGTCAAGTCTCAGGCAACTTAAAATTCATTTATGTGTACCCTGTGTGTGTGTCTGTGCGTGTCACAGTGTGCGTGATGAGTGATGAGTGATGAGGAGGGAGTTGTGAGTGTGAACTGTCCAAACTCTGAAAACTCTGCCAAATGCCTAAGACCCAATAGAACAGCTGACAGCTGACACCAACACCAATCACCAAGTAAGCAGTCAGCATCACCACCAAGCCACCAATGACCTCCAACTAAGTCAGCCACTCAACCTAACAACTACCCTACCTTGAAACTCCGACTCCGACCGGATGACCGAACAAAGCCAAGCCAAGCGTCTCGATAGTATGGCCATGTGAAGCAGTCAAACTCTGCCCTTAGCCGCTGGCCCTTGATTTCTTTGTGGCTCTCTTTGTAGCTCGAGAGATTGAAGCTTGGCGCTTTTAGCTTTCCACCTGCAATCGCCTTTTTGCTTTGAGCATCACTCAGAATTTTCCTCAGCGGCTCAGTGACTCAGTGAGTCAAGTCAGTGAGCATGTTGAAGTGTTTGTCTTTCATGTGAATAATAATCAAGTGATTGGTTGAATGCATGGGTTGGAAATGAAACCTGAACCTGAAATCTGTAGCATCAGATTTAGCTAAAGGGAAACAGCAAATACTACAACATACAACATACTTCCTCAGAACATGTTCAAATGTTCAAGTTCTACTGGTCGGTGGTGGGCGGGTCTGAGTCCGAATCCTGACCGTCCTGACCATACACTGAGCATTGATTCAAATTTCAAGCTAGAAGATAGTGAATTAAAAATGAAATGACCCGGTCAAGGCAAATCAAGTCTAGTTTGATCCTGGTGGCATCGAAAGCAGTCAGTGTTTATGCTGCATTATGCTACCTTAATGAAAGAAAAATCTTGAAAGTCAATGCAACCAAGGAGCTTGTAGCTCTCTGGATCAGTGTGTCGGAGGTTTGAGAACCAAATTTTGATTTCAGGGTCTTTGCTGGCCCGGCACACAGACCGATAGTCGCTAGAACATCCAAAGCAATGACCTTCCAGCCTGTACTTCTTCTGATTCTCTGCCGTCACTTGGAACTCGACGCCGCACACAGAGGTACCTAAGATCCGGTGTGTCAGCCGAGGTCCATGCTGGATATTGTTGGTATGGTTCTGTTCGGCTTCAATAATATTTATGCACCTACAAACAAGTTTTGAAACTGAAGCAATTTGCTATAGTACAGCTTGAGTCCGATTTAGAAAAGTTAGAGTAACAGATTTAAGTTTATACCACATTGTTGTCATAATGTTGACGTTGATGTTGTCAACACTGACTCAGACACTGACTAATAAACCAACCAATACAGAAACTCTGCAATTGACATTGCATCAGCAATTAGCAATATTCTGCCAAAGAACAATGAAGCGTGGTACCAACTTCGCATTCTGGAGCTTCAGGTATACTGCTCGGCAAAGGGTTTGGCGCTGTTGGCATGGTCCCCCAACGACCCGCCCACAACGGTCCACGGCTGCCGAAACGTCTGAGAGTCAATGTAGCAGATCATGATTCATGATAGAACTGATTAGTTGATTCCACGTGGCTGGCTGATCGCTGGGTTGCATCTCAACTTCAATTCTCACTTCACCCAGTTGACTGAAATTACTTGCACTGACAAGTTCAAGCTGCATGCTACCATGGCAACACCCTGCATACATGCACATATGATCTATGGCATGCCATGTAGCATGCACCATTTTACATATTGTTTCAAACGTGTGTTCAGTTCCCCAAGATAGTCGCGCAAACAATTCCTGCAGGTTTTCTTTGCGCTGGGCCAGAGTCAAATGCCAGTGCCATCGGTGCCGTGCCGTGGCGATTGGTGACGTGCCATCAAATTGCGAAGGCTCGCTGCAATAGTTTCCAAGAACTGATAAGCATGTAGAAGTTGTAGCCCTGACCCATTGTCCTGTCTAGTGCAACAATTCAATCATTCAATCTAGTTCTACTTGCTGCGCATCATCCATCTACACAATGAAGATAACATGTCAAACCTGGTCAGGTATGGTCTAGCTGTCCAATGAACCTTTGCTACAACTATGACTAAGCTTGATCTGTATGTATATAAATCCCGGTCCTGGCGAAAGATTGCAATCAATGCAAAAGCCAGGTCAGCTCCATCTCCAAGATGTTGTTGTTTTGACTTCATTGCGAAGCATCAAGTATGCCTGCCCAGTGCGCAGTGGCAGTGGCTAAGCTGGCAATGACTGGATATCGTCATTGTTATCAACACAGTGGAGGTTAGAGTGGTTCCATCCCCCTAGTATTAGTATAAGTATACATATAGGATATTATCAACCTCTGGAAGTTGCAGTTGCCCTACCTCTTTAATTGCCATTGAACCCCGGGCTCGAACCAAGTGATTCTTTTCAGCCCCTGGCCCCTGAGACAAGAATTCTGTATATACAAATATATTATATAGATTTGTTCTTCGATCCTCTCTCAACTCAATCAAGGCACTGACTCACTCACTCACTTTTTCCTGAAGCAAGCACTGAGCCGCCATGGGTTTATCAATCGACGGTGAACGGTGAACGTCGTGAACCGTTGACCGACCAATATTTTACCTCTAAATTAATTGATTTTGATCGCATAAGGAAAACCTGCGAAATGATGCTGCATATGCAATCTGCAATCTCAGCCAATCTAGTTTGGTGTTAGATTGCAAGCTGAATTAGGGCTGCTCGACCGTGGCTACAAGTGAAACTACAAGACGATGGGCCACGTTCAACGTTCCGTGTGTTCTCCAGCCATGTCACTGTCACTGCATCATCCTCACTGACTCTCAAAAGCTGGAGCTGAGCACTGGGTCGGATTTGGATGATGTTTCTTGAGTTTCTTGGTCTCTTTCGCGTCACAAATGTCACAGGAACAATCAAAGGATGATGCAAGAAGGGCCATGTAGTCGCACCTGCAAAAAGGAGGCACTAGACTAGGACTAGGCACTGCGCGAGCTTAATCAAATATAGAGAACAAACAAGTAAATTCAATCCAGTCCAATTCGATGAAATGAAATCAGGTAACACTCACAACAGCATAGTGGCATAGTGGCATAGTTGAAAAATAAGAAATGTCAAACACCCCAACCCAACCAATCGGAAATTAACCATAATATTCATTTCATGTCTCAATTTCTCAAGTTAACAAATTACCTCAAACTATGTTTTAAGATTAAGGGTTTGGGATCTTATTTCAAATTGTTCGTTTGGGGCTTTGTTTTTATCTAGTTAGCTGTGTGTCTTTGTATTGCAAAGCTATGTGTTCGAGGATTAGGGTTTTTCACTTTGGTACTTTATGCAAAGCTTAAAAGTTTAGCTTAGGGTGGGTTCAGGATGTGGGTGTCTATGCAAAGCGTTTAGTTCACGTCTACGGTAAAGGCTGTGGGAGTTTCTGCCAAACTTCGAATTAGTGATTTAGGGTTTGGGAGTGAGCTTTAGGAGGGCTTCAGGATTGGGCTTCAGAATTTGACTTGGGGATTTAGGGTTTAGGATTCGGGAGTTTATGTAAAGCTGAAAGTTTAGGGTTTAGGGTTTAGGATTCGGGAGTTTATGTAAAGCTGAAAGTTTAGGGTTTAGGGTTTAGGATTCGGGAGTTTATGTAAAGCTGAAAGTTTAGGGTTTAGGGTTTAGGATTCGGGAGTTTATGTAAAGCTGAAAGTTTAGGGTTTAGGGTTTAGGATTCGGGAGTTTATGCAAAGCTGAAAGTTTAGGGTTTAGGGTTTAGGATCCCAAGCACCTTTCCAAATACTTCTCGAACATTGAAGCGTAGCATGAAGCGCAACCCCTTTCCTTAGCAATCACCTCCAAGTAGCGCTGCCATTGTTCACGGGTCATAATTGACAGCCGACTCCGCAGCCACGCAAAGAAAGTGGGCAATTGAGCAGCGATTGACTGCGTGGAATGGAGAAGTAAGTTGAGCCCCCCGAGAAACATATCAGCATTCATTCACGAAGCAAACATGTGGTAAAAGGTCGTGTGAAAATGTTTAAATGTTTTTGTCCTCGAAAAATACAACATAAGAATACACAAACTTTTTTGCTTAAAAACTCCCCATGGTGTCTCCTGGCAGTTTGAGTTGTCTCTGAGTTGTCTCTGGAGACAACGGCACTGCAAGTTATGTTCCAGTTGTCTGAGTTGTCTCTGAGTTGTCTCTGAGTTGTCTCTGAGTTGTCTCTGGAGACAGCTGCCGTGCAAGTTATGTTCAAGTCGTCTGAGTTGTCTCTGAGTTGTCTCTGGAGACAACTGCCGTGCAAGTTATGCTCAAGTCGTCTGAGTTGTCTCTGAGTTGTCTCTGAGTTGTCTCTGGAGACAACTGCCGTGCAAGTTATGCTCAAGTCGTCTGAGTTGTCTCTGAGTTGTCTCTGAGTTGTCTCTGGAGACAACTGCCGTGCAAATTATGCTCAAGTCGTCTGAGTTGTCTCTGAGTTGTCTCTGGAGACAACTGCCGCGCAAGTTATGCTCAAGTCGTCTGAGTTGTCTCTGAGTTGTCTCTGAGTTGTCTCTGAGTTGTCTCTGGAGACAACTCGTGTCAAATTAGGCGATTCTGAGCATGTTGTCTCTGAGTTGTCTCTGAGTTGTCTTTGAGTTGTCTCTAGAGACAAGTAACAGACCCCACCCCTAAAAAAAGTTGCAAACCGCTTTCAAAAACAAAAAACACTTAATATGGGCCAATGTGAGCCGAGTTGTCTGGGAGTTGTCTCTGGAGACAACTGCTGGTAAGAAATAAGTGTTTTTGCTCATTTTTAAGGTATGAAAACACTTATTTTTATCCTAAAAAAGCTTGAAAACACTTCTTGTTGTCTGGGAGTTGTCTCTGGAGACAACTGGAGACAACTGGTGACAATTGGTGACCAACAACAAG
The DNA here is from genome assembly GCA_009767595.1 of Symbiodinium kawagutii. Taxonomy (NCBI): domain Eukaryota; class Dinophyceae; order Suessiales; family Symbiodiniaceae; genus Symbiodinium; species Symbiodinium kawagutii. The sequence continues at coordinate 259,601 of VSDK01017381.1, read as the reverse complement.
TGTTTTCGTTTTTTTTCTGGAAGGCTGGCCTGTTTGTTGGTGACTGGTCTGTGTTGGCACACCTGATTCAACAATTTGGCTAAACTAGGTCCGATGTTGTTGTTGAGGCAACTTGGCAGCAAAATCTCCATATTTGGCAGCCCAAACCGTTCCCACGATGTATTTGCTAACAATCTCATGTTTATGCAGTCACGATGCTAAAACCATGTTTATGTCGACGGCAAAACCAAAATTGCACCCCGACTTCAAGAAAGCAGGTTATTTTGCTTGTATTTTCCTGATTGGAGAAATCGTGTGTGTTGAAACCCCCGCTGACACGCTGAACCAACATTTTCACAACAGCGGCTGTGTGCGCTGTATCTGAATGATGTCACAAGGAAATTTCTGTCTTTGTTTTTGCTAAAGCCCCTGTGATACTGGGATTGTTTTTTTTCGGGGGATTGGCACATCCAAAATGATACTGAATGAAAATTGTATGATATGATGTGCAATTATTGAAATATATAATGCAATATGATAATATACATGATATAGTGTGATATGATTTGTTCAATCAATATGATATGATAATGTGACATAATGATGTAACATGATAATGTGACATGACATTACAATATGATCGTGTAAAATGATCATATAATATGACCGTGTAATATCAGGGTTATCTACTATGACATGATATGAAAGGATCATGAAACATAATCGAATCGGTGAATGACTATTCATCCAGAATCCAGACCCACGTTCCCGGTCCCACTTTGTAGCGGCGTGTTTCTGTTTCCGGACCGTGATCAGCTTGCCCACCAGCCCAGAGTACACTGAGGTGTGGGAATCAAATCAGCTGGTTGATTGGCTGGCTCCAACAGCAACACCAACCAAAGCAAAAAAAACAAAACACCTCCAGCCCAGCGCAGTTATGGAAACAAAAACAAACATACTCAAACTTAAGTTGCTTGTTGACTGTTTTAATCTGCAAGTTCATCAGTCAGTGTTCAATCTGTGATCAGAATCATAATATGACAACCTTGTTCAGAGGCACTTGGCTGGTGGCTGGTGTTCCGGTTTTCCCATTGCTACTTGTTACAAATGTCATCCCCTCAAAATCGAGTGTTCTAATGACACCCAGCACCACTTTCGCACTCATACACACAGCAGCAATGGAGTCAGTCTATGTCCTCAGCGACAGTGGCATCAAGAGATCGAGGCTTCATGTGAGCGAAGATGAAAGCAAGCATCGCAGAGCTGCAAGCCTGCTGGAAACTGTTCCCCGCCAGCCTTCTTCCAGCAGCAGGCCTTGGATAATTTGGATGTGACGGAGACAAAGTAGACAGAATGAGACAACAAATACTAGCTATGATAATAAACCTGATCGCAGCCACAGAGGCACGGCACGCATAAAAGGATCAAAAATCAAAGATAGAATCGGGTAATGGGGCAATAGGATAGGATAGGCATTCGAACAACTAAATGACATGTTGATTTCAAATAAAGTGGGTTGATCTTAATAGTATGGGATTGGCCAGGGGGGGGGGGGCATGTATGTTTGAAACAAAAACTGTGATGCTCGAGACTGTTCTTAGTGTCATTACTCCGTTCTTCAACGGTCGCTGAGTCCGACAGAGTCCTAAGATAACCCAGCCCAATGGCATAAGTTCAACCCCTGCCCAGGTCAAGAAACGTCACATTCGCAAATGAAATTGGAAGTGTACCATCCTCGTAGCCTGCGCTCACAGCTGCCTCCCTGGTCACGGGAATTCCCTGGCACAGCAATAGCTCCTCAAGGGTTGATGTCTTAATGGACCGCAACATCATAATTGATTTAAACCAATGACCGATACAACTCATATAAAGTAGTTGACATTCATTCAACCTCCAGTTAAAACTGTTAAAACTATATGCACTCAATGACATGTCAAGTTTGAAAACGAATTCCTTCCAAGTCATTGGTCTTGAGCGTAGAAGACCCCACATGTTGCTGGTTGACGCGAGCACCACTGGAACATGTCGCCCATAGTGATCAAACTTGATCGGGCATTGGTCGAGATTTGCTGTTACTTCTTTGCACTCCGACATTGCTTTCTGCACCCAATCAATTTTGTGAATATGCTGAAGATGTACCTGAATTTTGGCTGCCAGACAGTCTGAAGTTTGAAGTCACATCAGCAATCAGTGTCAGTGTCAGCCTAAAGTCGAAAATGAAATGCCATAATACGACAGAATGATAAAGCAGAGTCAAACCCCAAGCAACAAAAATCAAGTATCCAGTATCTGTATGAAACTGTGTTGTTTTGGTTGCTGTCTTGTCTTGAAAGGTTGAATTTTTCAGAGTGAAAGCCACGTATTATCTTGCTATTGCTTGAAATGACGATGACCAAAATGTAATACACACATCTTTTTTTCATATGTCCAAGAGTGCATCACCAGCTAGCCAGTAACTTTTGCATTGGCCAATATCATGCAAAGATCATACAAGTAACAATTTGAACCCTAGCCCAGCCTGGGCATAAGGAGGTAGAAGTTCTTCAAACGTGCTGGTTGGTGACTTGAGCCGTGACAATGCCGCTGAAGTGCGTAGATCTTCAACCTGAGGGAGGTGCAGGAAAATACATCAAATCTTGAACATGAATCTGGGCAAACATAAAAGCATAAATGCAATCAATGATTGCCAAGGCCACTACAAAGTTACTGATTTGAATATGAACCATTGACTATTCTATTCACAATGCACCCGAACTCAATCACGGTACAACAATAAAGTTAAACTATCGAGCTATTTGCTAACAATCTCTGGATCCAGCCTCATCAGGCGAAGCTGAAAAAAAGACCTCGCAGCCCACTTCGCAAGGCGTAAAGAATTTCCTGAGGTTGCTTTCCAATGGCAAGCCAAGAGTAAAGTCTTTGCGGATACATGCAGTGTAGGACCTGGAACGCCTCACCGGGAAGCCGAACATTGCCGGCTCCAACAGTGTTTTGTGGAGCTCATGTTCTGGCAGGTTCTCCCCCAATGTAGACACATCGAACTGTCTTGTGCACTCGCGCAAGAATGCACGGGGCCTCATCAAACGCACAAGGGAGATCATAATGGCGAAAGGAAGGATAAAGGCCCCAAGCAACTGCGAACGGTTGTTGTTCATTGACGACCAGTCTTTGCAGACACTGCCTGCGACTGCAATCAAATTGTCCACTTGTTCCATCAACGAAAGGAATGGCAAGGTTCCGTCTGTCAATTTGCCATCATCACCTTTGATTTTTGTCTCAACAACTTCCTCAAAGCAAGACCTATCCTGTAGACGTCGAAGCAGCTGTGATAGCAAGGCCTTGCCCTTGCTGTCAATGGGTTGCTCTTTTTGATCTGGATCATCCACCACTGTCTCCATCTCCTGCTCCTGAGTCTCCTGTGTATCAACATCTCTGCCCTTGTTTTGATCATGTCCAGCACCAGCACCACTTTGACTTGGTTTTGGTGTGGCTGTTCCTGCTTCTCCTTTTGCTTTCTTTTTTTTGGTCTTGCCCTTCTCTGATTTTGCGGATTTTGCATTCGCCTTCTTTGCCTTTGCTTTGGCTTTGCCTTTGGCATTCTGCTTCTCCTTATCCTTCTCTGCATCCAGTCGAGCTTCTGCAACCAACTCTTTCAACCTGACTGAATTAAGTAGTATTGAGGAATGATACTGAACCAACATTAACATTGAAAGAGGTTAATTTCATGATGATACATTCATGTTTGCAGCATTCATAACAATCAAAGTCTTCATCAGTCATCAGAGTCAGAGTCAGAACCGGTCCGGTCCGCGTCCACAACAAAATGACGAAATGATCTCAAAGCAAAAACAACACAGCAAAATTAATGATAGTAGTCAGTAGGTATTGTATTATTGTAAGTAATCATCAATCCATACAGAAGTAAGATACATCAATCATCAATCAATCAATCAATCAATCAATCAATCAATCAATCAATCAATCATTTGAAAAATCAACAACCCAATGAACAATGAACAACTTAGCCCAAAATTAAGTGAATTATGAATCGAATCAATGATAACAAAACAACATCATACAGTAATGAACAGTTGCTGTCGAATCTGCCGGGAGACTCCTGGAGAACATCTGGTTTCACGAAGTCCAATAGGTCCGGCACGATGTGGTGTGGGGGTACTGCGTGGCCATTCAACACAGACTGACATACAGGATCTATGTCGCAGGCTACCGCAAACACAGGGTGTTCTGGGATTTCTGCGTCTGGGTCTGCTTTCCTGATGTGTGAGCATGTGTGTTTCCACAGCAGGTCCATTGAAAGTTCGGCACCACCAAGTCCCGAATAGAGTGAGACTACCATGCACTTGTCCATGTTCTTCGCCAGGTTGCTGAAAGCTTTGTCCCCAAAGAAACCTGATTGGTCACAAAGGGCCCTTCAAAGGGCTTGAAGCATTTGAAGCAGCCACGGCCAAGTCAAGGCCACTACTACTGACTAGACAAAAAGTAAATTAAGTTAACGCCAACCAAGCTGGAACGGACTGAGACTAGACTCCGACTCCGGCTCCAACTCCAACTAGGCACAAAGTAGAGTAGAATGAATGCATAACGTAGAATGTAGAACAATCAAAGTAAAACAACATTTGCCAAAACAATGTAAGATACTCTTCACCCGGGAAACGTGTCGCTCTGCAAATCGAAACATAGAGTCAGCACTTGTGACACGCTCCAAGTGCTGATGGCTGCTGATGCTGGCAAGGGATGGATCATCATCTAGTACCACACGTGCATCGGCATCGGGGCTTGGTGGGGTGTCGCTGCCTTGCAAATGCCACTCAACTTCTGCACTCTCGTAGAACAACTCCACCTTCTCCGACTCCGATGAGGTGGATGAAGTCGAACTGGAACTTTGTTCTGCTTGTTGTACTTCTTGATCTTCCTGGCATGCCTCATCCTGGTAACCCTCATTCTCAGGCGCCTCATCATCCTTGGGGCGTGAAGGCACGTGAAAGAACTGTGACATTGTTCCTTGTCCTTCAGGGGGAGGAAGGTCGAAGGGATTCTCTTCAGCAGCAGCAGTTTTCTTTTTTTTTCGCGCTGCCTTTGCCTTTGCCTTTCCAGCTGATGGCTTCTTCATCACCTGTGCTTCTTCTCCCTCTTCAACTTCAGCTTCAACCCTGGTGTCGTCCTTGGCCTCAACTGTGTCTTCAACTTCAACTGCAATGGATGGTTTTTTTTGAACTCCGCCTTGTTTCCTAGCCCTCTTTGTCTTCCTTTTTCTCTTTGTATTCTCGCCAGCTGGTTCAGCTGCCGTTTCATCTTGATTCGAAGTCCGATCCTGACCACAGAGTGCGAAAACATACATATGATATTTAAGTGATTGACATTGTTTAAGTTAGAGTAATGACCTTAATGAGTCAGAGCAACGAGCCAGAAACAAAACCATGGTGATAATAAACTTTCCACTTCATATCCTGATGTTTGCATACATATATGTTTATAGTTGCGTGCCTGGATGATGCCGCAACAAGTTAACAAGTGGACTAAGTGGACCAACTGGAACTGGAACACAACCATTGTGCGCAGAAGAATAAATACTAGGACTAAGAAATAGAAGATTCGATTAAAACTCAGCAAAATCAAAAAACATATGAGAATGTTATTTTGCTGAAGTGAAAGCACAGATTCAGACCCATGTTCCGGAATCTCACTGGCCAAATCAGCTCCGAGTGAACTACTTGCTGTCTCTGGTGCGGCATCCGCCGTAGTGTCTTCCGGCCCTTCCGGATCTGCATTCTTTCCAGAAGGCCTCTTCATGGAAGCCCTTCTCTTTGGCGTTGATTTTGGCTTGCTCTTTGCTGCTGCAGCAAGGGAACTTGCTTTGGTTTTTGCCATAGCATGAAGCAGCCGCAGCAGTAGCGGCCAAGAGCAGTTGGAGCAGTCTACAGTCTGGAAGGAGGATTGACGAATAGAAATTCAAGTGACAATTGACATTTATTAAAATTGAAGTTACAATATCTCTTAGAATAAAAACACAAAGTATCAATGTTTGCATGGTAGCCCTGCCCTGTAGTACTGTTGATTCAGCCGCTCTGGTGGTTTTGTTTTTGGATCTCTGACATGTTCATTGTCATTGGCCATTGGCCAGCTTAAAGCATAGTGCTGCACTGGCGTGGCTGAGTCCTCCAAACTGCGAAAGGGACCTGCAATGATGATCACTGATGAATGATGTATGAAATGGATGATGATGATGATGATGATGATGATGATGATGATGATGATGGTGATGATGATGATGATGATGAAGATGAACCACGGAACCATGATTTGAACCATGACTATGGCAGTGAACAAATGAACGAAGAGACATTGCTGGTTCCGATTCCGATTCCAATTTCGATCAGCTCCGTGATGTGATGTCATTTCCTTAATTTGATTAACACTGACAACTGATGACTTGACTGACAACTGAAGTAGTGAGGCCAAGCAATTGAAGGTAATCATACTTCCCGAAAAAGAAGTAATCATACTCCCCTGCCATGCGCCTTCTCTCACCTGACCGCACGCATGGCCGCATCCAAGTCTTCATGAGAAGGCAAATCATTTGGAAGTTCCTGCAGCAAAGTGCAAAAGCTGTTTTATGAAAGATGTACATTTATATATATATATGTTTTTAACAGATATAAATACATATACATATCATACATAGATTGATAACGATTCAAAAAAACATATTACATACATGTCAAGATGTTTTATTGTTGTGCATGGTACAAGTACAAGTGATTTACTTGTCCATGTACCTTGAATATCAGTGACGACATTGTGACATTGTGGGCAACTGAAAACAGAAATGATTTTCATAGTCAAAAACGAACTGAAGTAACAGTAACAGTAACAGCAAATAACAGCAAACATATGTAACATATGCTCAAACAATGTCCAGGTCTCTGTTTGTTTGTGCAGGCGGCGGCACTTCTCAATTGCTTCAGTTGAATCGTTCTCCGGAGACGGCCATCGAGCGCCCATAAGCAGCCAGTACTTGAGTTTTCCTGAGTCCATGATTGATGAGGAAACCCCTCTGAATGATTCAAATGGCTCAATTTAATACTACACTTTTATGGATCAAAAGCTTTGCCTACCATAGACAGGCTGGGTCTCGGATAACCGTGTCTCTGTCAGGCCTGTTGATTTGGATATCCTTTCTGCAGTGCTTTCCATCATGCTTGTGCCAAGGGCAAAACGTGTAGTACGTTGGCACAGCAGTATCCTGGCGGAGAACAATGGGAATATCGCCAAACCAAATAGTTGAAGGGTTCAGGACAGAAGTAGCTCGTCCGTGCGATCTTGGAGCTCCTCGGCCTCTCTTGGCCACATTGGCGTTGTCGACTATTGCTTGTTGGTTGGCCGCAATCATTTCGTCCACATGTGCGGCCAAAACATCCTCGTCCCAGCGCACATCCTCCGATTCATTGGCAGGGAGATGTTGCAGCATTTGTTCAGCGGCCAGGTCGATCATCTCGAGCCTGGGATGATTAGCAGGAAACTGGACCAGGACCCCAGATGTTGATGTTACCAAGGACCAAGGACCGGACCAAGGACCAAGGAGATCAATGATCAAAACAAAAATAAAATTAGTTAAGCAACGCAAACAAGTAATAATCGTCGAATTGTTAAAACTTAACTTAATTTTGAATGCATACCAACCAAACAGTTTCAGGAAGCTGTGAATGCCGTCACACTAGTTACTAAGTTTTAGAGACGGATCACAAAGCAATCAAAGCAAAAATAAAAACATGTTCAACAACATTTCAGTATTTCAGTCTACATAGCCAAGGCTCACCCAGTCCCTTTGTTGGTCTTCATCGCCACCATTCCACAAGCGGCGGTAAAACTCTGCCTTCTTGTGTGGCACAACTTTTTTAATGTCTTTGGCTGCCACTTTCAACAATGCAATGTAGTATGCAACCAACTGGAAATGAAAAATTCCTTCACATCCACGGCCAAAAAGCGTGTGCGCACTGCACATTGCCTTGAGATAGTCACGTTGCAAAGACACCAAAATCTTTCTGGAACCCCTTGCACCGGTGTAGGCCTTGCCCCTCATTCGTTCGTCTCCTTCATTGAATGCGAAGCCTTGACCTTTGAGATGATTCAAAAGTTCCAATGCAGTTTGATCCTCAAGAGGGACACCCTTTCGGCCAACGAAAACCAAGTCTGGCGAATCCAGCCGAACTTGAACTTGTAAAAGGGAAGCAGCTTGGCTGGTCAAACACCAACGGTCGTCATCACCCTGATGTTGCCAAGGTTGTTCTGAAGCCCTGCAAGTGATTCGTTTCCTTTCCAATTCCAGCATGGTTGCTTGTTCTTCAGCTGAGACTGGAACAAAAGCAAAGCTGCGCCCCGTTCCAGCGAAACAGCGTGCGCACACCATTTCCTGGCACCAAACATTTTTGCCCATGGGGAACACATTATTATTTTCGTGAAATAGTCACATTGACCATGTCCCAGGCCCCAGGCTCCAAGTATCAAAGCAGAATGAAAGTTCGAAACGGGCTGGATGAAGCCAAGCCAAGCATCAGAAATAAGCTCCAAAGCATCAGCAGACATTGAATGCTCAAGTACATTGACAACTTCAGAGTGGGATTGCTGCCAAACTTTCAAGGCAGGAGTCAGAGCTGGCAGTTGATCAGCCCCGGCCCCACCACCAACAAATCTCAGCAAGGTAATGGACGAATTAGAAGGTCTCCTCACAAACAAAGTTCCAGATTCCTGCAGTGGCAGCAAAATCAACAACTCGGGCTCAGCCAGCCAGCAGCTAGGCTAAGGCTTAGGCTAGCAGCACAATTAAAAACAAAAAACATACAAGAGCAATCATCAGCAATGTCCGGACATGTTAGAGTGAGAGCAACAAACACCCCAGCAACCAAGCAATGAAAGGCCATGAGTCATTCCGAATCAGGTCATACACCCGGACTGCGATGTCATCAGTTCTTACATCATCAACAGCAGAAAGAGGGCGTTTCATGCCAGCTGGGTTTTTGTGAACCAGTTTGAAGACGCACAGATCCAGCCCATTGTTTGGGCCAATGCCAAGCGCGACACCTGCTTCCCTCTGATTTGGCGCGCTGTCAACGGTCATGACCTCGTCGAAACTGTCACCACCGAAGCCAACATCACCCAATGGTTGAAACTCCAAGAATGAATTCTTTTTTTGGAACTGATGCCCCGAAGACGAAGATGAAGCTTCAATGGATGCCGGAGCGGCAGCTGACATGGGCCTCAACCCAGTTGTCAAAGCATATGTCCTCACAAATGTCACAAATGGACACTGGGGCGGCGGGGCGCACGAAATAAAATGATGGTTTCCAACAACTTCAATCAGTACCAGCTGAACAGAACAGCTCCCATCGTTGCGTATAGTTCTTGGCAAGGTTAAAGTTTGGAGGTTGACCTGAAGGCTTGAAGAAGTTGAACTTGATGATTAGATTAAATGATGATTACTTGATTCATGTCAGGTTCAAACTGCATTCAAGAATGACAAAGGACAATGTACAGTTGACAATTGTTAGTTGTGAGCAATGTTAGTAAGCAATGTAAGCAAACCACAAAAAAAAATAGATAATATATATATATATATTTATTTATTTTATCTTATATATACATATATGTAATAAATAAATAAATAAAGAAAGAAAGAAAGAAATAAATGAATAAATAGATAAATATATATATATATATATATGACCCAAAAATGTAAAACCATCGTTTTCCATCCCATCCCATCCCATCCCATCCCATCAGGTGCAGTGCTAGCAAAAACAGAAGTGAACAAGTCCAAGTTTCAGTTCCTGCTTTGGCAATTCATCAAATATGTTTTGTGGCATTGAATAAAAATGCTCGAAGTCCATAGCTTGCCTCAAATGCTCCAGCATTAGCTTGTCCAGGGATGAAGTATTTTTGCGGTCATCATCTGCGAGTTTTCTCTTGTTCAACCTCAGCATTGTGATGTCGCCTTTTGGTATGGCTTTGGTTGCTTCGGAGCCCCTCACAAATTGCATAGCACGCTGGTAGAGAAGGTGCGCGAGCTGTCGGTGTGTCACAGCGTTGAACGGGAATTGCTTCACATTGACTACCTGACTGTTGCCACTCATGCATCCTTTCATAACATGGTGACGTGGGTCGACTGGCATGGGTTCAAGTTTACCCATGTTTTGTTTAATGTGTGGTGTGGCCTGTGTGACTGTGGTGCTGGTGACCGGTGATGGTGATGGATGGTGCCTGGTGAGAAACCAAAACAGCTGGCTGCTAAAAAAGAAAAATGACAACATGACACGGCGGCAAAAAAAAAAACATCAAATCACTAGACCCTAACAAGCTGCACACGTTGACCCACCAACCAACCTGGCAACTGCTTTGCACAATCCTTCGAAACTTGCATGAAGCTCTTCGTGTAAGCAAGCTGCTTTCTCCAGGGCCTCTCAAGAATTCATGTTTTTGTGTTACGGCCACATTGACTTCTTTGGCAACTTGCCCTAACTTGATTTGATTCCATGTTCTTGGCAATATTGCAAAACTTAAACTCAAAGTTTGAATAAATTTTATCAATGTCCAACGGTTCACGGGATTTCCCGTAGATAGATGAACATGTGACATGACTCACAACCCTCAACCCTGAACTTCCTACACTTCCTATCTTTTCAAAATTAAAAAGCTATAGAAAACTGAGACACTTGCTGAATCCACAAGCCTCCGGGTTCGAGCCAATGGTGCGCAAAATTGTGGGCACCCGCCCTTCAACCGAGACATAGGCCTCACCTGCCGCCGAAGACTTCATGAAGGTCTGTTTCACTGTACGGTGAAGGCCCTGCAGTTGAAGAAACCCGGCTGCGATGAGCTGGGAACTGGTAGACATTCAGGGAAATGTAAAACACATGTTAATCTGGAATGACTTGTGGCAATCATCAGCTGTTGCTGTTGATGCCAAGTTGGCTAACCGAACTGACCACCCATGACTTCATGACTGACATGACTGGTGACCATCATACACCAAAACGAAATCAGGCTAAGTGGCTAGGCCAGGCCTCCGTGTGCCTTTCGACAATCCGGATCAACTTAAGAGCGCCAACCCATTGTCGGAGCGGCAACATGTCTGCATCAGTTGCCAAATTTGCGCCAAGCAAGAAGTCATCTACCAAATGCCGCCTGAGACTGGCGTATGGTTCATGGTCCTATGGTTTTAAGTTTCAATATGTTGTTTTACAGAACTCTGAAAACAATGGTTTCTGTGGCCGTCAGCCGTCAATTTGATTAATATATAAATCTGAAATTAGAAATTGATCAAAACTTACGTTCAGCAAAGGGGCAGCTCACCGCCTGGCGCCAAAAATTTTTGCACAAGGGGATGTTTGCGAGCCATCGTAACCATTGGATCATTGGAGGCAGCTTCGAACTGTTCCACAGCTTTGCGGCCAGCTGCTCTCCCAGCTTCACCAGGCATTGCAAGCCCGCAGAGGGCCCAAGGTAGTTTGGACCAATGAGAAGTCTTGATGGAAATGGCGGTCACCGCAATGTCACAAGCTGTGTTCCAGTCCTTGGTCAGAAGTTCCCATTGTGTTGAACCCTCAACGAGTCCAGACGCTATAGCACTGAACATGCTGGATGCTGTAGCAAAAGTGGTTGTCAAAAAATTTGTAAACATGCCTGATGCCAATTCCGGCGACCTCCTCCCCTTCAATGGGCAGTTTGCCATCGAAAAATTGTGACATTGGCACCCTTCGCACCATGTGCTGAGGTCATTGATGACCCCGTGCACCAGCAAGATAAACTTGAGGTAACTCCAAAAAAAGTTGGATCTGATTGCGCTATCTGCTGTGCTGAAAAGCTCCTGCGATTTGTCATCTTCCCTGCCCAGGAACTTTTTCAGGGACCAAAAATTCCGAAGGGCACCCTCCAATTTTTCCAGGGCGCTGCAAACAGCCACCAACGATCCCCATCGCCAAAGGATCAGGTTACCAGCGGAATGGTATTGAAACAACGTGCTGAAGCATGTGCCTTCCATAAGACGTCGGAGACGATCTCGGTAAAATTTCTGGCGCAAAAGTGTGTTCACTGCTGAAAGCTGGTCCTGAAAACCTTTGTAGCAATTCATGTGCTTCGTCAGGTCATTGGAGATGTTGTCAAAAATATGTTTTTGACCAGGCACTGACAAACAACCGGTCATGTTCCACATATGTTTTTTGCTGTCGCAGCTGGCCGCAGTATTGACGTGAGGGGTATCATCATCACTTTCGACCGTCACAACACAATTGAATCCACCATCGTCAGCAACCATTTGGAGCAAGTCTGGATTAGTAGACTTGTTGTCAGAACTCATAGCACCACCGCCACCGCCACCTTCAAAGATTAAAAGGTTCTCGCTGTTTTTCACACCAGTCTCCAGCATAGTTTGGATCTCGAAAGAGGGAACCTGTGAGGGGTCAAAACTTGTTCATGGAAACCCCTTTGCAACCTGTTTGTTTGAAACTTAACTAAACCAGTAATTACAGTACAGTACAGTATAGCAAATAGAATGACATAGCCTCTGCAACACGGAACAACAATGCCTCAGGGATTTGGCTTTCTGTGCCAAAATCAGAGCAGAAGCTGATGCATGATTGGCAATATTGCTCCAACACAGCAGGGTTGGCCGATACGTCCAGCTTGATGCTGTGGCACAGCGCTTCAACTTTTGAGGCAAGGTCAGAGTTGCCGGATCCTATGATGGCCAGCGGCAGCTGAGAAACCATGATAGGATTGCTCCGAGCCCACCATTGCAACATCTCAATGTCATCACCGCATTCAATGAGTTGTCCAGCTTTCTCTCGGGTCACCCGGTCCTTCGTTTGGAAAACCGGTTTTTGACGGTTATAATATGTTATGTTGTATTCTTGTATATTAGTTCAACTTGAAGTTCAAGCCTTAAGGAGTTAAGTCTTAAACTTTCCTGAGCCCTTTGGTGACAGGTCCTCCAGGGTCAGCATCATATCAAGTGTCCCTTGGGGACTAGAATCAGAACTGAGCATGACGAAGATGGGAGGAGACTTTTGATACTCCTCTTGACGCATCAGCATGGTCAAAACGTCCTCAGTCAAAGGGCCGGGCTGAGTGCACCCAACTGTCACTGTCACTGTCAAGCGTCAAGCATGCAAAGCAAACAGAGACAGAAACAACTGAAACTGAAACAGCAGCAGGCAGTCAACGAAACCAACCAACTAACGAACCCCCCAAAAAGGAAATCGTGAACGAACTCCCCGAATTCATTGTTTTCCAAAGCATCCAATTTGATTCTTGATCTGCTTAACGTAGATGCGGATGGCACCCTGGCATGGCTGTTTTGGATGTCTTTTTCCCATTGCTGTGCAGCTCCAGCACCAACACAAAAATGTAAACTTCTCACCAAGATTTCTGGTAAGCCAGCTGTGTTTTGCGCCAGTCTTGCCAAGAACAAGGCCTCCAGAAGCGCTGAAAAAGTGTATCGTACCCCACCCCTTCTTCTCTTGGTCAAGTGACTGTCCCGAGGCAGCGGTGGTGGTATCTGACCACCTACTTCTTCAGTAGCAGCAGTGGCAGTGGCTTCGGCCGTTCTGGCCCTGGATATCAAACCACTTGCCTGTCTCAAATGGTCCAGAATAGCTTTTTGCAAAATGTTTCCGTCATCAATGTCAGGCCAAGAAGCATTCACGTTTTCAATAGCATCGCTGACATGATTGAAAGCCTTTGTCAATCCAGTTTCTCCCTCCCTATTGTCAGCCATCATCATCTCTCCCCCATGGCTGGCTGGTGAACAAGGACCGTCTCAGGGCCCCCAAGTCCCCCAGGGCTCCCAGTTTGAACCCTAAATCAGCAAAACCGTTTGACCTTGTCATTTGGCAACTGGGCACTCACACAAAACTAAGAAACACTTGTTGGAGTCCGGAATTCCAGAAACCCTCGCTCACGAAATTCAACAGCACTGCTTGACGGTTTCAGTCATCAAACACTGTCAAATTGTTTGATGATACAGTAGAGATTGAAAAAAGCAAAATGTTCGAAACCAGCAATCAGTGCAACATGGTTTTCTCATTCTGCAACTTGGTAAGTCAAGTTGCACAAGTGACTTGTGTCACAAAGAGGTTTGTTCTGATGCCAAGCATATTTGCATACAACAATCACGCTTGTAGCATCAACATCTTCAGTTCGCTGGCCATATCCATGTGGTCAGAACCCTGCTGGTAACCCCTCCTCGTCGCTTCCCCCTGGAAGCAGCATTAGAGCCCATATTGATGTGAAGCTATCACAGGCTATCAATGAATTTCGAACATCAAGGTGTTCAAAACCACCTCGGTGAGGAATCCCAAACATGCTCTTTGTGAATCTGAGGGGATCCCAAGATGAAACCAGCTGGCCGACAAAAATTCAGCGTTCAGCAGCCCGCTCCATCCCTTGAACTGGTGAGTGTCGACACATCAAAGACCAGAACCATCTGAGCTCCCAGACTGACCATTCAACAACTCTTTGGCCAGGACCGATGCCAAGCCTCAGGAGGTTGTGGCCATGGACGCCTGGACGACTGGTGCATGTCACTCATGTGCTCAGGACGAGTTCATCTGCGGCCGCTGAAAATGATCAGATCCCGTTTCGCATTAAACGGAGCTGTCATTGTTGAGCTACCCAGCTACCCAGCTAGAGCCCTTCGGTTCCCCCTAAATTTTTTGAGGCCTAGATCGCGTTTGAAAGTGCCGACAATATCTATCCAATACCTATCATGTGAAGCTTTTGAAATGTGATCTGCCTTGTGACTTTTTCTTAACCAGTGATAACGCAACCTTGGTCAGCATTAGGAACCAACCAGTATTGATACACCACCATAAGCAACCATTGACCAACATACATCATGCTGTCCTAGGCAGTTTGTAGAAACAAAATCGATGACTGCAAGCCTGCGTCCTTACATGGCCGTTTGTCCAAAATTGCTGGTGCATGGTACCTCCAGAAATAGTTGGTTTATGTTGGTTTCACTTCAAAAATTATCATTTTGGGTGCGGCTGGAGGTTCCCTATCAGTGGATAATCATCAAACGTGTTCAAGGCAAATACGAATACTTGGCAGGCTGTGGAACATAGGCTCAACAACGTTGGAAATCCTCAACTCTCCTGGTTGAAACGGTGGCGGTGTGATGCAGTTTTTCATGTACTTGTGTCATGATGAGGATGAAAACATGGGTGAAGATAAGCATGCAAAAAGACAGTGATCAGGCTGTGCAGAGGGACATGATATTGCAACAGGACGATATAAACAGGTGAGAATGTTTGCCACGGGTATCGAAACCACGGCCAGTTATGTGTGTGGTGCCCGCCTGAAACGGGAGACATGGACAAATCATGACAAATCTAACCTCTGGCCATCAGCTTGTTGAACTCACTAAGTTTCCGCTTGATGTTCTTGTCGAAAGCTGTCTCGCAGGTTGGAGCTCTTTGCTTTGACTGCTGTACCACTGTGGCACCCAGCTTCCTAGTTCCGACTGGTTGCTACATCAGCTGTTTCTGTTGTAGCAATCCACTCGCTTCGTGACGTTCCTTGGCCCCCATGAGAATGTAGAGATACCAGTCTTCGGCTACAAATCGCTTCCCCAAGATTGACACCAGGCTACAAGAACAAACCATTGTATGGTGGTTTCTTAAAATAGGGGACCCATAAAGCGCATGGTTTACTACTAATGTGATTAATATTGGATGATTTGGGGGTACCCGCCCAATTTTGAGAAACACCCATATGTCCGACCAATAATATCAACTACATTCAACTACTAAAAATGACGCCGACCATCACCAAGCACGTCAACCATTGATTTATGGCCCAAGATGTTCAAATATGTGGCACCACCCACTCCAGGCTTCCCGACGTCCCAACAAATGCCCACGGCAGTCCACAACAATCTGAGAGTCACAACGAGGGCTGGGGAACTGGAATGCCCATAATTTTGGACCTAAAGTTGATCAAACACCACCATTGAGGGAGAATCCTCAAGCATATACTGCTCCAGAATAGATGGCTTCCCCCTTGCCCCAGATGTGTGTGTGTGTGTGTCGTCTGGTTGCTTCTTGACCTTAGCTAACTCAGCGTAGCACCAACTGAACCCAACTCAGTTTCAGCCCATGGATTTCACGCGTCACTTGGCCCCCGCCTGTTCCTTGAAGGACATGACGCACGTTGCTTACGCGTCACCAAACCGAACGGAGCCGACGAAAGCCGAGCCACTGGGAGCCGAAAGCAGGTTCAGCGCAGCGGCTGAGTGGATGACCGCAGCAGCTAGTGCATAGGAAAGCAGCAATTACCCCGGTCATTGTAGGGAATATTGGAATATCCGCGTTCCGTCCAATGTTGTACACAAGTATATGTACATGAGTATATGTGGCAAATACGTGGGGGTTCTGAAAATAGTGAATCCCAAAAACGGTTGGTTCGATACTATAAATACTTCTGCCGTGGATCACATGTGTTCCAACAAGTAGCAACCTCAGACCCAGGCCCAAGTTGAGCTAGGGCTTCTATACACTCATGAAACTTGATGGGGCGGTGAGCCAAAAAGTGAAACTACAACCGGCTGAAAGGCGAGATCTCCTTGGGAGAAACTCGGTCCAGTAAATACTTCTGAAAGGGTTTAGGGGTACCCTATTTTGAGAAACCACAGAGAGAGAGAGAGAGAGAGAGAGAGAGAGAGAGAAAGAGAGAGAGAGCCGTGAGATCATATGATAATTCTCACGGCCGTGGCTCTTACACTCCTGGGCGGCTTCATGGTTGCATGTTTTCCATTCAATCCAGTTGCATGATCTACCATGATCATCCGCAAGCCACATTGGTGTGTTCATGATGATCACTAGAGATGTTCATGATGGGGACCCGTGGTCATGATCGTGAGCAGATCCGAAACCACCTATGGAAATATATCATGGGAGTATACTATGCGCATACCATCATGCCATCATGCATCATCATTTGGCCAACCTATACATACCATGTGAAACGCTAAACCGCAATTCATCCAACAATCAGATCTACGGCTATCTGCGAAGCCACTGATCGTTGAGAACAAATCAGCCGGTGGTATTGCCATGGCCCGCGTCACCACTTCTTTTCACCTCCAGCTCAGTCAGTCTTCCCATGGCCTTCTACTGCTATGTGTTTCAGGCGTAGCCCGCGGATTCCAGGACCTTCATCTCATCTGCAGACAGCTTCACGGCCTTCTTGGCCTTGCCACATGGAGCTCAAGGATGGTCACTCAAATGGATGATCCATGATGGTGAAGGATGGTGGTTAATGGTTGCTAATCATGGTGAAGGATGACGCTTAATGGTTGTTAATCTATGGTTTTGAAGGCCCGATCATAGTATACAATCATGTACAATGGCCAATAATTGAAAGAAATGGATGCTTGAGAATGGTACACAGGCATTCACGTGCTAGCTCTGTAACAGATCACAGCCACACCCATCATGGGGCGTCCTGCAAATGTTTCCCGTCAGGAGCTTTTGACCAGCAACTATCTCCCGTGATTGCCGTAGAGTCATGTATAATCATCCTCCAGAGTGGGCTGTCATAAGCTGTCTTGAGAAGCAGGATATCTTCTTCAAAAGCTTGCCATATCCGCGCGATTCTTCCCAAGTTCATTTGGCCATCTCCAGCGCTTTTACAGGGAACCAACCACTCGTTGACCAAGGCATTTGGATACGAAAACGGGCCGTTTTCCAAGGATCCACAGCGAGCCCCGGCCTCAGTCTTGGCGCGAAGGCTGGCTGTCTTCTTCTTGTAGAAGGCCTCGCTTTTCACCTGGCGAGGCTGGCCAGTGGGGACAAGGTCAGGCGTCACCGGGCGAAAGGTGATAACCATGGCCATGGCACTTCGCAGAGATATCCTGATACTTATAGATACATTTAGGTACTCAGTAGGTACTGAGTTTCAGTCAGTCAGTCAGTCAGTCAGTCAGTCAGCGTCAGAGTCACGGCCGCTCCGAAATGAGTCTCATGATCACTCGCGATCTATCCACTGTCTTCACTATTGACTGTCGCGGGTTGCTGTATGCATTCAAGCTGCATTGATATGGATGCTAGATATGGAAAACGGTAGACACACATTTAGATGTAGATTGTAGATATGCATGTAGATGTGTGAATCACTATGTACCTGTCTGCACAAATCGATGCACATAGGTCCGCATCTCCATGTGCATACAGCAGATGGAACCAGAATGGCGACACGGATCCGAACCGATTCGGATCTCCTATGGGGATCGAGGACAGATTCATGACAGCACGAAGCATCCCTAGTAAGCCATGGATAGCCTCTTCATGCCTTGGAACCATCACAAATGCGTTTCTCAAAATAGGTGACCCCCAAGTCATCTAATATCAATCATTTATAAATTATAAAAGTGGAACAACATTTTTTAGGTTACCCCTATTTTGAGAAACTGCCATAATAGAGACCTATGGAGATCTGGCTTACACAGGTGTGTAAGGAAAAGAAAATCTGGTTGATTAAGGATACTTTGGTCACTACATTGTCGTGGTCAACATACAATCTCCCGTTTTTTGCATGTCGAAGAGTCCGCTGCGATTGGGATGTTCATCGAACTATCTTCGATCCAAAAAGTTTGCTATCAGCCACCAAGCCTTGAACATCAATCGTCAGAGATTTCACCGATAAAGAAAAGCTCAAACCCTATCCGCCACCAACAATTACTGCTCAGTGGTTTGCTACTGACAAGGTGCTCTTGCACCGTTGCCAACATCGCCACAGCAGCGAGATGGCAATGGTTCGGCACTAGCTTACCCAAACCAGATGCTTCTTGGCTTCAGATTTCGAACCCGAAACAGCCGGTCCAGTGCCTTCACTGGTGAGGTCGTAATATTTTCTCGCTACGGGTTCTTGATAGTGAATATGGCTATAGCAAAGATAACACACAAGTTAACTTGAGTGTCTCTGGATATCTTTCTTGTTTTTGCATGTGCCATTCATGATCACTCGTCCCAATATATTGAACTAACTTGTATCATATCTATACCAGATACCAATAATGTTGGTTTCTGATTAGTATCTACCTGTTGGTTTCATCTATTTTCATTACTTTAGGGGGGGGTTACACTAATCAGAAACCAACATTACTAATGATAACTTCTGTTTCCATAAAATCCATTCCTACGGACCATCTGCAGACCCAGGTCCACCATGGTTCACCTGTGAACTCATCCATGCTGCTCCTGTTCAATACATGCTTGGCCCCCAAAAGAGCTAAGTTGGTTTTTAACTAGGTCAACTATGGGTATCTCCTAGGCAAATGATCGATATAACTATCTTGTTGAATGGCTTACCAGGATATAACTGTAGATGCCCACCTTAGTATGGCAGATACAACCTAGTTGTGGTAGTTATAAAGGTTTGGGGGCCCACCGTCCACGTGGATGCCGGGGCCCCAACTGCGCCCCACGCCGAATCGATCTGCACCTTACGCTGCGACTCGAGGCGCTGGATGAGGGCGCCGTGCTTCCAACCCACCTGGAGGCAGATCTGCTGTGGTTTTAGGATGACTTTTATGGTGCTTGAACGGATCTGTTCAAGATGATTCTACGATATTCTATGGTTGTTCATGATGGTTGTTCATGATGGTTGATGATGCTTGATGATGGTTGATGATGGTCTCAGGAGGATGGTCTCAGGATGATGGTCCCAGGATGATGTCATGCTGGTTTGTCATGAACAGACCTGTTCAGGATGATTCATGGTGGTTGATAATGGTCTCATAATAAGATACAAACGATGAATGGTCTCATGGATTTAATGGTAACTTCGGTGCCTTTGATAATGGTCTCGTGATATTTCATGGTGGTTGACAATGGTGCTTCATGGATTTCACGAGCAATTGACACAGAGCGGAGCGAATTTACCTCTATGGGGATAAAAAAGGAAAATTCATCCATAGAAACAAAATGAGAAAAAAATAAAACAAAACTAAGGATGGATTCATCCAACCTCAGAGAAAGAAAAAAACAAAATTCATCCACTCTGATCACGATTGGATCGGCCACATAACCCAGCTTTCCCAGTTCCACAGAGCGCAGCTGGATGGTACCACCCTTTCCAGCTGAGCCCTCACAGGTCTTGACCATAGGTCTTGACATCAACTCTTGTTTTTTAAAAGATCTTGTAAGCTCGTTGCGGCTTTAGATTTGTTGGTCAGTGGGTTCGTTTGACCATCATTGGTCAGTATCTATCATTATCAATTCTTGGTATCAAGAGCCAGCAATAGCCCACTGGGTAAATGGTTCTGCAACCCTTCAATATGCATCACTTGTATAATGACCATAAAGCCGCTAGGTCCCCAATGGTCCGGCCACTAAATCTTAACGTTGTCTAACAGCACCAAATGTTGGTTTATATATATATATATCCCCTACTATTGTTGTTTATTATTCCCTATGATCAAACCCCGCAGCAAGGGAAGAGACCCTTTTGTGCGCCAAATGGAAAAAACAAAAAGGAAACTCTGATCAAACATTCTTACTGCTTGAGAACCACCAGAAGACGCAGGTCTATCAGTTAGAACCACTTTTGATGGTCAAGAACCAGCTATAAGCTATAACCACCATACATTTATTATCCATAGTCCATCTGGTGGTTATAAGTTATAACCACCATAGGTCAATAACCACACGTTATAAGGTATAATCATCTTATAAGGCCATAACCTTGGGTATACCAGGTGGTTCTAAGGGATATCCCAACCATCTGGTGAATCCTGGTGAGGCCAACCTGCCGTCGCTGCCTCCCTGGTGCCATCCCCCAGCTACGCGGCGCCGCCAGGCGCGCCTCCTTGGAGAGGTCGCCCAGGCGGCAGAAGCGGCGCTCGGGCCGCAGGCGCAGCACCTTCAGGCACGAAGGCACCTGGGGCCCACGACGCCCACGGTGTCGGACCCCACGGCGGTGTGTGGCCCCTGATGATTCGTGAGATATGTAGGGGCCACCAGCTTGACACATTTTTTTTTCGGAATGATCAGTTATTGACACCATATAGGAATGAGGTCAGTTCTTTATACCACAATTACTTATAGGAATGATAAGTGAGATATATTATGAGTTATTAGGATGCTATTGCTGATCATAGTATACGTCGGTCGTGTTGAGGTGTGTTGAATAGATATTTATTTGTTTACATGATTCGGAATCATTGTGGTTATGATTCGTCTGCAAGAAATCCGATTTTTGTAAGTATCGGTAGCAAAGGTAAATATTGAATAGGAATGCATGCTAATGATTCGCCAGGAACGAAACTGGGCTTGACAGAGATTCGGTGCAAAGTTTGAGATTCGCCAACATCGTGATCCGCACAAAGTCCAACTGATGTCCAACATTTCTGAAAGTGCGCAGAAACAGAAACCGAAGATTCACAATACTGATTGATGGCTATAAACCCGTTCTTCAAATGGGGGACCCAAAAAATGGTTGGTTTATTGCTATGAATGGCTAATATTGAATGCTTTGGCGGAACGCAAATGAAGAATACGCTGCGGCAATTTCAGTGTGCTGTTCATGGCTCTGAGGACTGGGCCACCATTCCTGAGAGTCGCGCAACGCGAGTACCGCTGCGGATCAGGAGAAGCGATTGAAACAAAACCGCTTGAAACGCAACTGTTCCTATCATCAGCTCTGTGGCAACAGCAGCTGTACCGGAATTCACGAACCCTCATGAGCATGGTCAGAAGCAGGAAAATTCAATGAAGAAACCATGAAGGTCATGAGGATCAACATCAAATTCTTGTCACCAAGAAATTCATGCGTCAACATCGCACACCATCCAGGTTCCTTGGGGGCCGGGATAGTAAAGCCGAGATGTTCCAGTCAGGGAAGTCCTCAAAATTCAGCGCAAGCCCATCTCATCCAAGAAGCTCTTCTTGCGGTCGTATGGGTGGGGAATGCCCTCGAAGGTCTTCAACCTCCGGCAGGAAGCTGGTGCAGGTCTGTGCTTTGACGACTGAACAGCTTGACTGACAAATGAGAGAATGAAAGAGGAGATAACAATGGTTAGATGATGTTCGATGCGCCTAGTGGTTACAGTAATTGATAGCCTTGAACACCGGTCAATCATAGTGGTTAGCAACCCACAATAACGAACCACAATGTGGAGCTGCCCCGACACCATCGTTTTACCTTGAGAAAAGCCAGAAGACGTCTCCTTTTGGAGGTATCATTGTAGGCACGCCCGTAGTAGGCAGTGTCCCGTAGTAGGCTGTATCAAAACCAGTGCAGCGTGGCGGCCCCAGATGGAGCAGCACGGTGGCAATCAAACAGCCCGTCAATCATTCTGGTTATTGATCCGTGTCCATCCATGTATCATATCAGAATAGTGGTCAACATCAATCAACTACTCTACTAAACTGACTAACCGCAAAAATAGATCATGATGAAGCTGATATGATTACCAATCACTATTCACATCATCCCTTGTAATTATCAAGACGATTGACTGACCTATCCACCACCGGTTTATCCGACGCTGCAAAGTCGTTGAGCTTCCACACTTGTCCAGCGCAGCTGCACCGCGAGCAGTCTTGTGTGGTACCTCGTGACTGGACATCGATGTGAACAGCGGAGGTACTGGGCACCCTTTCACCCATGCCCTTGCGTAGCTCAGTAGACCTTGCAACTCACTTATGAATGGGTATTCCCACAATACACCGCCCAGAGTTCCACCAGCCAGAAGTAGCTGGTGATCTGCCATCAACTATACAGATTTTCTAGGGGCTCCAGATCCAAACTCGCCACAGGCAGTCGTTTCATCGTCAAACCTGGATCCGCCATTGCTACAGGCCGGTCACCATGCCGCGGATGGTGCGCCACAGGATCTTGGCTGGGGAGCGGTAGTGGAAAGGACCTTGACGAGGATTGGTGTTCCTCAGCGGCAGCAGATCATGAAGGTCACTGACATCGCGGTATCTGAAACAAAGGAACGTCCAGCAGTGCAAGGTGCCAAAGGATGCAGAAATGCAGCCTAGTCTCATGTGCTTCCTCCTGAAGTTGGCATACTTCAGCTTGTTTCGGTACAAGGATCCGGAGATGTTGATGTCTTCGGTGCGGACGCACACCACTTTCCTACAGCTGACATTCGAGCGAGCAGAAGAGCACTGCCTGCATACCTCATTGTGGAGCATCCGCCCTTTGTAACTAATCTACTTTAAGAACAGTTCGCTTCAGTCACTTGGCTCAAACAGGACTTTATCTAAATAGGGCATTGCTATAAATGGTACTGTGTTGGATGATTTGGAGGGGTCCCCTATGGCTTGAGAAACCACCAAATTGATCTCTCAGAGATGATTTTCTTTGGCAGATAGAATTTGTGTGTTAAACTCGCATGGCAATAGAAACTCCACCATGGAAAGAGCTGATTTCTCCTGGTTTCCCTATTAAAAAATGGTTAGTTTACCGGAGGGTCCCAACTCCCCGGGTCTCAGAAGTCACCCAACTCGTCATCGGCATTGGCTGCTTGGGGATGATCGTCATGATGACGACTGCGATCTTCGTATCCTTCTCGATGTGGCAGATGTAGATTCCAGATTCAATGTACATATATCATATAATTACCAAGCACTTGTGATACTCAGCATTGCCACTCTGGTATGGTTGGATCCCCCACTCAGTTGTTGCTCCTCCAAACCACGGCGAAATCCACGGGGTGTCATTCCAACTATGATGGTCATTAGATTCCCATCTGCTTCCTCCGGCCGCCACAGACTTCGGTGCAGAACCCTTGCGCAGATCCATCAAAAAAACATATCATTAGGGAGGCACTAAAGACCAGCGCTTAAGCTTACTTCAGGCTGGATGGCTTGATAACGACCCTTGATGCTGATAACGGACAGGGCTTCCCCACGCCAACCAATAAACATTGCAGTTGAACATGGCCATCAGTTGACAGCTGTTGGTCAAGATTCGCCGTTGAATCAACGTTTAATATATACAAATAGAGAGAGAGGGAATTATGACTTGTTGACTAATTGAGGTAAAACTTGTTAAAATATATACCACTCGCTTGTTGTAACAGGTTTTCTCTTTATAAACTACAAATAGTTAGTCTTTAGAGTTATAATCAACCACAAGCGGGTTACATCCACCACAAAAGGGGGGGCTCCCAGGGTCCCTGTGGAAACCAAGCACTGCGCTCAGAAACCGCTGTGCGCCCCGGGCGCTTGTGCTGAGTTCCCCTGCTGACCGTTCAGAAGTTCCTTTGCCAAGACCGATGCCAAACCTCGGTCCAGGACCGAGTCGAGTTGTTGGTTCCGTTGTGAACCTGGGAACCATACGGGTATCATAGGGGTTCATGAGTTGTAGGCTGGTTATACAATGGTCCAACCAATGCTTATGTAATATCAATATGGTCAGTTGGAGGTTTCTCAAAATAGGGGTACCCCCAAATCATCCAATATTGATCATTGACAGTGACAAATCAACCATTTTGGGAGATCCCCTGTTTGAAGAACCCCTCAGTTGTTGACCAAAATCGCTGGGTCACGGTCAAGTTGATCGTTGGGTCAACTGCTCGTGCTTGCACCAACCCGACAATCCTTTCCATCGCACGTGTTTCCAGGCTACTCCGAAATCAACCGGTGCTTTGCCGACCCAGGCTACCCATATTGGGAAATGACCACGGCGGTCACCATTGAGATTCTGACGACCAAGCAAATGGCCCCGGCAATCCACCACGATCTGCGGCCGCTCGAGAGATTAGACGACAGCTTGCAACCATGTAAAATCCCCCACCATGATGCACCACCCATGTTTGAATGAGAATCACCTGCTATCTATGGTAACAAAGGTGTGGGTTTCATGTTCTGAATCTTCCATTGATGACATCAACGACAAGCATGCAGAAAAAAAAGTTGTAGTCAAGTGGTCAATTTACATGAGATTACCAAATTCATTCATATTCTTTGTGAATCAGTAATGACCAATACTGAAGTGGTCACTGGGGGTTCAGAACCTTAGTTCAGCCTTGGTGAGTTGGTGTAAATGGTGTAACACGGTCATTGCTTGCTGTCACCGTTTCGGATAGGAACTGTGAATTTGCACCACATTTTGATAGGAGCATGGTCAGATCTCCTTGCATTGGTCAATCCATGTCAATCCCCACTACCACTTAGATTCAACGTGACATCCGTCTGTTAATAGACCACCAGGCTTGATTCATTAGTCACCAGCTATTCATAGTCAACCCAGTTGGTTTTTCTTGATATCCGCAGCTGCTTATTGCAAGCCACCAAACCAGTTTGATGGCCATCCCCAATCATACGTTGGGCGCCGACGGCACTCCCTGCCTGCTCCTTGAAGGACATGGTAACAACAGACCCCGGGTGCGACCTCACAAGGGTACACTTTCTGAGCCTCAAAATGCCACACCCAGCAGGCCACGAAGTTTCGGCAGTGCACTGTTGAGGCTGGTCTCTGCTGATGCTGTTGGATGTGGGAGACTGCAGTCATTAGATCAACCCACAAATCCGAAAATCATGGATGACCCTGAAATGATCCGTTCAATAAGGGGAAACCCTGTGGATAATTGAAACTCTGCTTCTCTGCTGGTATAGTCCTGTGAAATGAGTTGCAAAGGTTTTGGTATCCCCGTTAGATGATTGATATGTTGACTTGTTACAAACCTATATGATGTATATATATATAGATATATATCAACATGCGATGTATTCTTCACATGTTGATATGCCATTCTATGGAATAGTATGGAATGCTGAGCCGGATCAAGTGGGATAGCCCGATACCTCCTGGTCTCCCTCCCAACCACCAGCATCCACCAGCCAGAAATTGGTGGTCACAATCCCGAAAGAATCGGATCCCCAGCACCCGCAAGATCTGATTTTTCTGACTAGTGAGATCCGGGTCCCGCTTCGCGGCAGATCACGGCTGGCGCCACGTGGCTGGACTGCACTGGCGGAGATCCGGTGGTCAATCACAAGCTGTTGAGCTGCTTGAACCACTGACTGGTGATGAATCACTAGAGAAAACCACCTGAATAGTTGATAAACTGGTGATTGATCAGCGATTCAGTGGTTTATCCACTGGTCAATCAGCAGCGACATTTCTTAATCAACCAGTTCATAAACCACCAGCAGTCGATTGGCATCAGCACTATACCAAATGGTTAACCTTGGATGGTTATGAATGGTTATTAATGGTTTATTACTGCTTAACTGTAGTCATTAATAGAGACTAACAACTATAGTTTAATAGATGGCTGTGGGTCAGTTCACCCCTAGTCCCCCTGGTTCCCCTATCATTAACCAGGCTGTTTTCCTTATTATTGCTTGGTCATTATCCCCTATGAAATTGGTTGGTTAACTGCTTGATCCATAGCCAGATTGGCATCTGGCAGTTTGTTGGCCCTGCTGGATCTACCATTTGTCACCCTTCAGCTGCTGGATCGCCGGTAACTAACTGCTGGATCTACCAAGGATCATGGATCGGATCCAACGTAGTACACTGTTCCTATGCATCAGTAAACGTAGGAACCACAAGGAAACTGTGTCTATTGATTGGATCAACTATTTATATTTATATGATGTAACACTGTTTCCTATTCATGACTGTTCCTATGCATTGGATCCATAAGAAACATTATTCTGAACCAATGCTAGTCCGTGTCTACTCATGTTGAAGAAAAAACGAATGAGCCAACTCGGAAAAACTTCTTTACTATCCGTGGCTATTCATGGTTTGAGCCAGCACGAACCCCCAAACAACAATGAGGTTGCCCACTTGGGGAACATGGGCTGGTACCAAAGTGGTATAGATATACGCCATACGAAATAATTAAGTATATAAATATGCATGGAAGTATGCAAGTACTTGAGTAACAAGTATGCAGGTATGCAAGGATAAAAACGTTTTGCGTGTCACTATCCTATCTATGTATCTATCTATCTATCTTTGCCTGTATGTGTCTCTCTGTATGTGTGCATCTATGTACGTAGTACGTAGGTACGCATGTACGCATGTACGCATGTACGGATGTACGGATGTACGGATGCGGCATGCACATATGCACATATGCAGGCACATATGTATAGACATGTATATGCAAATGTATGTACTGTATGTATGATATGTGGGTTACATGCATGTGTGTAGTTTATGGCAGTAACAGCAGCATGGAATGTGATGAAATGGAATGCATAAAATCTATGCAATGTGTAGTGTATGTGAGGTATGCTATGCACGTGTTTGTAACGTATTGCAGGTACTGCATGCAATGTAGGCAATGTACGTAATGCCTACAATGTTTCTAATCTCCACGAAGTGTATGTCGTGCAAGGCATGTCTGCTACTGTACTGCACGTGATGTATGCAATCTAAAAAATGCACGGAATCATGGGTCTAATGTATGTTTTGTATGTAGTGCATGTTGTGTATGTAAGATATGCAACATAGTGTAATGCAATATGTACATATGTACTGTATATACGGTATGCAATAATGGTAACCCACGTAGCCAGTAATATGTGTATCCATGTATATAAGTAAAGTAATGTCATCTAATGAAGTGTAGTGTAATGTAATGTAATGCAATGTAAACTCATGTAATGATGTAATTTACGTAATGCATGTAGTGCATGCAGTGTATTGCAACGAATCAAGCGATGTACCTCACAAATTTGTATGTGTGTAAGTAGTTATGTATGTAGGTATGTGTGTCGGTAGGTATTCACGCATTTGGATATGTAGGTCCGTCCTATGTGTACGTATGTATGTATGTATGTATGTATGTATGTATGTATGTATGTATGTATGTATGTATGTATGTATGTATGTATGCATGGATGTATGCATGGATGTATGCATGGATGTATGCATGGATGTATGCATGGATGTATGCATGGATGTATGCATGGATGTATGCATGGATGTATGCATGGATGTATGCATGGATGTATGCATGGATGTATGCATGGATGTATGCATGGATGTATGCATGGATGTAATGTATGCATGTATGTATGCATGTATGTATGCATGTATGTATGCATGTATGTATGCATGTATGTATGCATGTATGTATGCATGTATGTATGCATGTATGTATGTATGGATGTATGTATGTAGGTATGTAGGTATGTAGGTATGTAGGTATGTAGGTATGTAGGTATGTAGGTATGTAGGTATGTAGGTATGTAGGTATGTAGGTTTGTAGGTATGTAGGTATGTGTGTGTATGTGTGTATGTGTGTATGTGTGTATGTGTGTATGCGTGTGAATGTCGGTATGTCTGTACGTCTGCCTCTCTGTCTGTCGGTCGGTCTGTCGGTCAGTCGGTCCGTCCGTCTGTCTCTGTCTATTTGTATGTATGTTCATAGTACGTACCGTATGTGCACATCTTATATATAAGTATCGAAATTTCCGTACATGCGTGGTAGGATCCCTCGTCGCAGTTGCAGCGCAAAAACATTAAAACGCTCGCACGGTCGGCGGTGTCTGTGGGTCAACCAGGGTTGCTGCTGGTTTCATGAGCAAAGTCGGCTGTTGAGACATGTGACCACCCTCTGCACTTCAATTTTTCACGGTGGTGACCATGCTTGACCCGGAAAAGACGCACCACCGTTTGATGATGGCCAAATGCCAAACGCCAGTGGCCAAGGACTAGAAGCACCGGTCCAGATGACCGTTTGATGGTGGATCACTGCATAGTTGCTTTTTCCCAACGAGATCATTGCGTCTTGGATCGCACTGCTTGCCTTCATGATTTGGGGAAATGTATAGACTATAGAGGAGGTGATCATACTGTACGTGAGTTCTTGCACTCAAAGGCCTTTGTATCCATTGGAATCCAATAGCGTCCAAGAGCTCAAAGTGAATGCAACAAGCATAGCACAGAATCATCGAAAAATCGACGCATATGCTGTGTCTGTGTGTGATTCTCAATCACATTCCTTGGTCATGCAATACCCCTTTACAAGACACCATAAATTGACTCATGTGGGTGTGTCTCAATTTCGGGAACTCCCTCCTATCATCCACTTGTTTAACCCATTTGCAATGGTAAACGAACCAGTACAGTTGCTATATCCCTCATGAATAACCATTGTTAATAACCGTTGTTAATAACCATTGTTAATACTGGTTAACAACATCCCCTTGTTAATAACCATGGTTAATTGTTAATTAAGGGGATAACCATTTGCTTCTCATCCCCTTGTTAGTAACCATTGTTAGGCATCAAGCAACCATACCTCCGCGGTCCCCAGTCAATGGCCTCACCATGATTGAGTGACCCTCTTGG
This sequence comes from Symbiodinium kawagutii, assembly GCA_009767595.1. Taxonomy (NCBI): domain Eukaryota; class Dinophyceae; order Suessiales; family Symbiodiniaceae; genus Symbiodinium; species Symbiodinium kawagutii. Next base: position 230,279 of record VSDK01017381.1, on the reverse strand, counting down.
GTCCAACTCCCTGGCTCACTCCCAGACCACGAGCCTGAATATGCTGGGTTCTCAAGTCATACCCCCCGTTATCATCCAGTTTATGAACCCTTTATTTACAGTAATAAACGATCCATTTTAGGGGGTACCCCTACTTTAAGAAACCACGATACTTCCACCCCTGATCTGACTTGACTAGACATTCGAATGGTGATATCAGTGTCCCGGCAATGGAGCCACTGGTGTTCGATCACCCAAGATTTGGGGCGTACTCGACACCTCCAACATTAACATGTGCGGTGATGCCTGCGGGCAAGTTGGTAGGAGAAACTTCGTTGGAACCCATTGCTTTAAACTGTAAACTCGTCATATAACTTCTGTTTACTTACTGATGTATTCACTTGTCTATGTGATATAATAGAGAGATGTGTATTGACAATTGCGCACTGTTTATACAGTGGCAAACGACAACAAACCAACGAAGCCAACTTGCTACAAGGGGGCGCCAGCAAGCCACGGCTGACTTCAGCCGAGGCTTTGCTACGTCCGAGAAGCACAGCGCCAAGCAGGTGGAAGATAAGTTTTTTGGAAATTCCATCTGCTGGTGCTTCATCCTGTTTCTACTGATGGGCAGAAGAAGCAGTCAGTGCTGACTGTGCTTCGGCCTATCTTCCCTCCCTTCTGCTTGGCATGTGTAGAGGTCGAGCCAAAAGCCAAGAGCCATGGCCGCCGTGGGGAAAAACATCGCAACACAGGTCGCGAGGTTCAGAATTCCTGTACTTGATGGGTCAATGATTGGCCAGCACATCACAGGTGGAAATTTGCTGCGGTTGCAGCACCCTGCTCTGCTGTAGGTCAAAACGTGCAGCCGTTGGACTAGTGACTAGTGAGTCAATTCTGCCTGGCTAGCGTTGTGTTCACAACTCAACAGAAAATCAGAACCAACTGCTCAAGAAAACAGTAGCACCGAAAATAGAACTCGATTCTGAGCCGTGAACACCGAAAACTCATCAGTAAAGCTCAGCAATTTGCCCCGGCAGAGCCATTCCAGCCATTTTCAGATCCATTTTTCGCATGAAGATTTCCTCATGGGGAATCCAGTGCGCTGTCTGCGCCACCTCCTGGTCTTCCCTGGCCGCGACCCCCGAAGCTGGGCACAGCTCAAATGTTCACAGCGGGGAGTGGTAGAGATGATTCAATTTATAGGAAAAGTAATGGCTACCACTATTCAATTTTCACTAGCCAAGTGTTAATCAATGGCCAATACTATATAGTACTGTTGAATGGCAACCATATATTAATCAATGGCTAACCACTATTCAGTAATAGTCAATGGCCAAGGTATTAGAATGAAAAGTATCCACTATATATCTCAATTTTACTTACTACAGACAAACAAGCTCTTATTCATCTTACCAACACTGGGTTTTGCAGCAAGAAGAAACATCCGAGGGTTTTTCAACAACCCATCATCTCCATGATCCAGCACGAAGACAATGATGACACACCCATCTCAATGATGAATACAGCTGCCGCCGTGGCAGGAATGGGCACAGGGGTTTTGAATCATCAGTTGATTTTTCGGCCGGGTTCCTAAGTAAAACAAAAATGATACCAATCTTATTGGAAATTGTGTTATTGAAAATTCAAATACCAACCATTTACTACAATTTGGACTGGTTGAAATTGGAAATTCTTGTCGATAGTGATAGCCAACTTAAAATGGTTTAGCAGCCTCCCGGGATGTGCAATTATTGCCCTCAGATACCCTCTTGGTGGAGCGTGCGCGCTCGTTTCCAGGATGCTACTCATCATGAGTAATATCAACCGTTGCGAACCAGTAGTAACCATTGTTAGCCGTTTTGAGCACGGTATCCATGACAAATCATTTTTTGTTCACCATTATCAGACATGTTTTATATGAGCCCGGCCCCCGGACTCCCACACCCCCCCCCGAAAAAAATGGTAAAAGGATGGTTCTGGGGCATCATTGTTTATATGTTACCTGTTATGTTTTTATGTTGATGTTCAACATTTCATTGTTACCTTTGTTGTTTTTCCTTGTGATGGTTCTGAGGTGTAATTTATCATTTTGTTATCATCGCCCCCTGTTTTGGTTTTAGGTTAGGTGTTGTGGTTGTTGTTGGTGGTTGTTGTGTTTTAAAGATTAATTAATAATATATATTTGATTAATATATTATTAATTTGAATAACTGAATTGTCGATAAGAATCTTGTATAATATTGGTGTTTTTTTAAGATAAGCATAAACATTATCTCTATAAAACCCTTTATTGAATACATTTGGATATTCCAATTTGTATTTTTTACCTTTGATGCTAAACATAATTCCCAAAATACCTTGCATAGTTGAAAAACTTAACCTACTAACTGTTTTAGATTTCCAAAGCTCTTTGAACCAATTTTGGTAATAACTATAAAAATTGAAATCACCCATCCAAAGCGACCCTCTGCATATTTCAAGTTGATATATGTCACTAAGTTGTTTATTTAAAATTGTCCTTGAAGGTAATGGATTTAACTGAACAAAATACCATAAATTTGCTTCTTCAATATTCATTTCATTAGGTTCGCTCTTGATTATGTCCATAGTTTTAATACATCTTTTGCAAGCATTGAAACTATTGATTAAATCAACAATGACATCAGGAAATATATTGTTTGCTTTTTTAAGTTTATTACTATTGATTTTACATGTTTTACATTCTTTAATTTCATTTTGCAATTCACACCTCACACATTGAAGCATAGTATGGTCATATTCATTTTCTAATTGATGCTCACAAATTAAAGTAGTCATTTTCTCTTACTATATATAGTCTTTTTTTCTTTAAGTAGTTTTCGGAGACTTTTTCAGTTTTTGGGTTTTCGGTTTTCGGTTTTCATTTATCCACTGTAATCGTTTCATTCGTTGTGTCTCGCTACTATCACTATCATAATCTTTATCTTCGGGTTCAGGTTGGTTGTTCTCGTTTCTGATTTCTTCTACTATCCTTCTGATTTTGTCTATACCGTGTTCTCTATCAAAACCATCCATTACATTTCTTACTCTTTCCAATCCTATATGTCTCTCTATCTCTTCATCAGTCATATTTCTGAATTGTTCTTTATACTCCTCATCATACTCTTCTTCATCATCGTCATCACTTTGAAAGAACATTTCCATTCTTTGCTTTTCCATCTCCATAAGTTTGTTTTCCATATATTGGAATTTTATTTGTTTCTTCCCACACTTCCCGCAGATATTCACGAAGGTTTTAAGCAAATATGACCAGTTGGGTTGGTCTCTACTGTTCAGACTTATAACATCAGTCATTATGCGACATCCACACTCAAATTTAGTCATCTTATTTACTCCTATTATAGTAAAGCGTTTTTTCTTTAAGTAGTTTTTCAAATTTAAAAATCTAAAAGTTTAATATAATGGCAAGAAGATTAACCAAAGAACAGATTATCAGCAACGTCTATTACGACAATGAAGGTGGGTTCGGTTCAATTCAAGAAACATACAAGAAAGCAAAGCAACAAAATCAAGAAATAACATTAGATGAAGTGAAAGACTTTATGAAGAAACAACCCAACAAACAAATCAAAGGATACAGAGGCACCAATTCTTATACTGCTCCATTCGCAAGGTTTGAATATCAGATAGACATTATGGTCATGGCCCCGCTCTCCAAGAAACCAGAGGTAAAAGTTGAAACCACTAAAACCGAACCGAGATACGCTTTAGTTGTCATTGACATTTTTAGCAAGTATGCAGACGTCATACCGATGAAAGAGAATAACAGTCAAAGCGTCCTATCTGCTTTAAAAGAAGCCTTTAAGAAGATGGGATTTCCTATGTCCATATATTCTGACAACGACGGTGCCTTCCAATCAGTGGTCAAAGAGTTCTTTGATGGTGAAGGCATTGAACACATCATCACACAAACCCACGCCAACGTAGCGGAAAGGTTTATCAGAACCATGAAAAATATGATACACGACAGGGTCAGATTTAACAAGGCAGGATGGACATCAATGCTCACACCAGCACTGAACAAATACAATACCACTGTCCATTCATCAACGAAGATGACACCGAAACAGGCACACAAAGATGAGAACAACTCCACGGTAAGAGTTAATCTAACATTGAGAGAAAAGAACAAACGAAAGTATCCAGAAATAAGAGAAGGTGATAAGGTGAAGTATTTCCACAAGAAGAAGGGCAACTATACCGATAGGAAAGAATACAACAGTAAATGGTCTGAAAGAGCATACAAGGTTGAAAAGATAAAGCACGACGCAATGGGCAATAGGACTTTCAAACTGGAAGGTCTGACTAAACCCTATTTAAGGCATGAATTGCTTTTGACATAAGTCAAAAGCAATAATTTTGCTTAATCGTTGATTAAGCAATCATGAGTTATTGCTGGTCTAAATGTTCAAAAATTTCCCTTATCAATCCTTCGGGGATTTTATACAATTCGTCTTGTTTAAATAGTGTGTAGTTCTCTTTCCAACTTTTTTTCTTCCCGCTTGGAGCTCTCTGTGCCGTTTCCTTATGCCTATTTCCTTCCATTTGTCCGCAGTCTTTCTTACATAAATCTCTCGGTTTCCAATTGTTAAGGTTGTTCCATAATCGGGTTCTCTTTCTATAAGGCATTCCATACTTACAATAATCAACATCATTATATTTAAATCTATTCATAAACGGTTGTTTCTTTAAAAGTCCAGTCTGTGGGTTTTCAATGAACCAGACTTTCGGTTTGAAATAGTCAATTATCTCAATGGTTTTTAAAACAATTCTATTCGCTTCTTCAATCTTTCTTACCCCTGTTGTCTTCGCTATGCTATATTCAGTGCAAGGCGGGGACGCCCAAATTACATCAAAGTCGTTCTTGTTGAATTCTTTGTAGTTCCACTGTAAGATGTCGGTGTTGATGTTGGCGTTCTTCAAGTCTAAAGATACGACATCAAAACCGAGGTCTCTTGCAACTTTGCCCACACTACCCGTTCCACTAAATAATTCTAATAATTTCATATATAATTATTAGAAATATTTAATTTAATAACGCGTATGTATCATCATGTTTTTCAATCCCGTAGTAATCTAATGTCATTTGCTTAGGTTGTTTGATTTTCCCTGCGACTATCATGTCAAAGTATTGTTTGCGTTTGGTGTCGTAATCCCCTTTTGGGCGCCCTATCTGTTTCTTTTCAAAGGCTTTGCTCACTTCTTCCTTCACTTCTTCTTGAGTCTTTGCATCCTTCCCATCCAAGTTTTCCATAATTTTTTGGACATTATCAGCAATCCCTTTAGTCATTTTGTTTAACTTGTTCAGCTTGGTAATCATTTCAACAGTTTTGTCGGCATTGTCGGTATCAGACATTTGGATATATAATGAATTTAGATATTTATTTTTCAAAAACTAAATATTTCTATATTAAATATTTATTTAGGAAAAGTGTATTGGATAAAATCTACTCTTTAAATGGATATAATTAGATGATACTCTTTATATAATCTAATTATATTGTGACTTATCAGCAACTTAGGGCATAGGGTCAAAGCTCACACTCGGGGACTATACTCAGCCGACAGTATTTTCTATCATCTTCTATCGCCGAATTAACTGTGCCTACGTTCTTATGACGTGATGAAGCGAACTGTCCTATTTTCTGTGACGCCCAATTCAAACAGAAAATATTTTCCTTCATTATATTAATATATATTTTATTTCTTAAATATATTATTATAATGCATAAACTTGAACCACCAAAAATTGAACCTATCAATGTGAAACAGTATGAATTCAAACAAAGTCCCTACGCACAGGCAGATAAACTACCATTCAGAAGCATCATTGTTAGCGCATCGCAAGGTGGAAAAGGTATTCTTATTCAAAACTTAGTATTGAAAATTTATAAGGGATGCTTTGAGAGAATATACATCGTATCACCGACAGCTCACATTGATGAAGCCTACAAGGAAATTATAAAATACATTGAGAAAGAATTAAAAGTAGATAATAAAAAAGAACAATATTTATTTGATGAGTATAATCCAGAAAGTTTAGCACATATCATTGACACGCAGCATAAGGTAATAGAATACCAAAAGAAAAACAAAATGAAGAAATTATTCAGTTGTCTATTGATTATTGATGACTTTGCTGAAGACAAAACATTTATGAGATACAGTAAAATTTTACATGGGCTATATACGAAAAGTAGACACTTTGGTTTAAGTGTGGTGACCGCTTCACAAAAATATAACGCATTAGCTCCAATAGTTAGATTGAATACAAGTTCTTTATATATTTTCAAGTTAAAAAATATGGCCGAAGTTGACGCTTTTGTTCAGGAACAATCCGCGTTAGTTGATAAAAAAACTGTTTATGAAATTTATAAATTAGCTACCGAAGACCAAGCATACAGTTTTTTATTTGTAAAATTAAGAGAGTCTGATGTTAATAAAGTCTTTATGATACGATTAGAGAAGGCAATACATATTGATAATTCAAAGATTATTTAATAATATTTTTGATAAAATATTATTAAATAATACTAAAATTCATACAGTCCAGTTTTGGCTGTATCATATGAAATCTTTGTCTGTCTTTATTTTGTATTTCTTCAACTTCTTCAATAATTTCTTTTAAACATTTTACTAATACTATATTATTTATTGATATTTCAGTATTTATTTCATCGCTATTAACATTATAGTCTTTAATTTTATTAATGTATGTGTTTTCTTTTTTAGTTTCTTTGTTCAAGAAATTTCCCATATCAATATCTTAGATTTTTATTTTTCAATTTTAGATTTACTTTTTGCTTTTGCTTTTGCTTTTGGTTTTTTCAATTCCGCTACTTCACTTTCTAAAGTATCAACTCTATCCAATAACTCTTGTGTTGCTTTCCATAACAAACAACACATGCGACCATAATTCATACTCAAATAATCTTTACTTGTATCTACAATATTTTCAATATCTTCAGGTGTATTATGGAGAACTTCATCTGCTATAAAACCGATATTGGTTTTCTTTTTATTGTCATCTTTGAATTTATATTTTTTAACATTGATTTTTTTAATTATCTCACTACAATTTGAATGAAAGTCGTCAATATCTTCTTTCAATTTTTTATCAGATGTTTCTGTTAAAGCAACACAAGTAATATCTTGATTACTTGCTATATCTGTTCTAACTTGAAAATTTCCTAACGACTGGTCGTAAAACATATAAGTATTTCCATTATACCTAAATGAAACATCATTAGGTTCTAAACTATCGTGAGTATCAAATATATGAGCTTTCAATGTATTACATTGTAAATAATTAGCAGTATTAATACTTACATCTTTATCAAACTTAAATATTCCATTGGGATAGGTAGCATCATCTTTATCATAAGTTAATATCGTTCCTGCATTCTGTTTTATAACTAAATTAGTATTACCTATTGTATCTATTTCATCGGTTTTTAATCCAATGTTTGTATTTAATTCTACATTACCATTTCTTAAATAGAAAAAATCAATACCATTGCGTCTAAATGAAACATCTGAATTCTGTAAAGAGTCGTAAATATCGGATTGACAACCAGTTAATAATCTTGTTCTTAATGATGTTCCACCTAATTGAATGTAATCAATACTATTTCTTTTAAAATAAACATCAACATTACTACTATCATATTCATCACAAGTAAGTTTATAACCAGCATCAATCAATACATCTTTCAATATTCTTAAATCTTCTAATGAATGTCTATAAACCATATATGTAATTCTACCATCCTCAGTTGTATTAGCACCATCAAAAATAGTGTCTTCTGTTGCATGTCTAACTCTAAATCTATTAGCAAAACAATCATTGCCATGAACAGCATTGCTTGTTATAACATCACCTGCTAAAACTGCCCCTGTATCCATATTAACATCTCTGTAAAATGTTATATCCTCATTTGCTCTCGTCCATTGCATAAAATTAACTCTATCATTACCAGCACTATTAGCGCCATAAAAACGCATATTAGCAGTTAATGACCTACTTCTGATTTCATTCATAAATATTTTATCTGCTTCAAATCCTTTACCATCTGGAACTTGAACTAATGGTATTGCTACTGGTAAGGGGTTGCTATTAAATACTAAATAATCATCACCATATCGTCTAAATGTAGTATTTTCATCACCATAACTATTATATATACTTGATTTAACTTGATTATGACATACAAAATTTTTATTATTATTGATTTCTACTTCATTAGTTTTTATTGATAATAAGTCTATACCATTTCGTGTAATAACAATATCATTATCACCATCACTATTTATAGAATTTGTTGTAATACCACCACTCACTTTCAAATTAGTGCCTTCAATATCCTTACTAACTAAAATGTCATCTTCAGTTTTTCTAAACCTCATAAATTCAAAACCATTCTTCAAAAATAAAACGCTACTGTCATCAAATGAATTGTAAGTATTTGCTTGAACCTGCGCGGGTGCTACTAAATTGATACCGGCATTTAATTCTAAACTGTTATTTTTCAAATAACAAATGTCAAAAGTATTTCTTTTTAATGTTATATCACTAATACCGTAACTATCAATAATATTTGTTTTCATTTCACCACTTGCTCTAATATTAACACCATTAACAGAACCTGAACTATCTAAAGAAAATACACTCATATTACCTCCTATTTGTGCATCACCATTGACATAAAAATCCTTATCTGAACCTACTGCGTTTAATATAATCTTAGAGTTGCCTAATACATGTCCGATGCGTAATGTTCCTGCCATGTCCTGTGGGTTGTTAATATTAAGTTTGTTATTAAGTAATGTATCTGTTTCGGTCTTGTCATAATAATTGGTTAAATCACCACCGCCACCTCCTCCTGCTTCAACTGCATCATTTACAAATTGTTCTGTTGCTAAATTACTACTTCCCGTTATTTCTAACTTGATGAATTCAGTGCCTATAATAGTATTACCACCGTCAAGTTGAACCATATATTTATATTTTAGATTTTATTTTTAGCGTTTTTTAGGTTTTGCTTTGAACATATTTTGACATAGGTTATTATATTTTTCTTGCTTTTGTTTGATGTATTCATTCTGTAAAAGTTGATAATGTTGGTGTATATTCATTACCGGATTTGTTGGTTGAGGTTTAAGGATTTGGTTTTTAACAGGGACGCTTAATCTTGGTGGTGGGATGTTCTCTTTGTCGCGAAGCACACGAGTCTCTGGCGAGACGCCGTCATCATCATCTTCAAAAACTGGTTGAACGACTGGTTTAGGTTTTGCTTTCCCCTTTGGGTTTGCTTGTTTCTTTATCGGTTTGTATTCAATTTTGTCCTCTGAGCAGTGGTCATCGTGGTAGTATCTGAAATTTTTGTAGGTCATACTTTTATCGCAGGTATTACATTGAACTTTGGTTTTCGCCTTTGCTTTTGCTTTTTCTTTTGGGGTTGGTTTGGTTTCTGCTTCCTCTTTCACTATTTCAGGGGGTGGTTCTGTTTCCACTTCTTCCTCTTGCTTCACTTCTTCAATTTCTTTAGGTTCTTCTTCTACTTTGGTTACTTCTTCATTTAAATCAACTACTTCAATACTCGTCATATAAAATAATGTATATATTTTCTTAAAATAATCTTATTTTAGGAAAATATATTATTAAAAATGGTCGGTTCTTATGATTTTGAATTAATACGACGGATGACTAAATAAGATACTGAACTCTAATGGAATGTTGTAAAGATTAATGGTTTTGCTCTTCTCATCCGTTAATCTAAAGGATAGTCGTTTCAAATTCTTTCCACTGACATCAATGTAGTCCTCACTCATCGCGCCACTGTGGGCATCATTAACCACTCCTCCCAGTTGTTGGTCAATAAGGATTTTACGGATTATGGAAGACGAATAAGTAGAAGGACTGCTATACCTATGGTCAGTTAAATCAGGCGAATTCAAATACAACGCCCTAAACGGAACAAGATTTAAATAAGAAGAAGTCCAAGTGGTTAATCCCCCGCTGGTTGCTACGAAATTACTCAATAAATAATTGATTGATAATATAGCATTAGTGTTATAGTCGGCATCTCCTCTATTCCATGCACTACCTACATAAGTTGTTAATTCAATATCTGTTGGAATTTTCAATTTGAAATTTAAACCATCTGCTACTTTTATTTCTACCGTTCTGGTCGCCGACGAGTAGGCATAAACAAATATATCATTATTAGCATTCAAGTCCCTAACCGCATCGTTCAATTTACTCACAATGTCATAACTTAATTGCTCAGCAAAATAGATTTTATTAGATAAATCTAAAATGACACATCTTAACAATGTATCAGTATTATCATAAATCATAGCGTAGAACTTTTCAAAAAAGCCGACTTCTGTCGTCTTCCAAACGGTTGGTAGTGATACTTCTGTAATATACATTCTCGTTCCTTCAGGACATTCAAAATTGGTGTCAAGTTCAATGATGAAATCACTGCTTGAATTTGATTGAGGTAAGCGATAGTTAGAATTTACATATACTTTTTTATATTGTAATTTACTGCTCATTATATAAATTATTTAGATAAAATCTAAATAATAAATATTAATGCTTGGAGTTGTAGCAGGTGTTGGAAGGACAGCATTAGCACAGGTAGGTCGTAATTTTGGTAGGCAAGCAGTGCGAAGATTAATGCAAGGTGAAAGGGTTGAAGATGTATTAACAAGAGATGAAATAAAAAAACTGGGTAAAGATTTAGGTAAGGTTGGTTTTAGGGAACTGTTGAGACAGGGCAAGGATTTTATTATTGATGACCACGCTAAAAAGAACAAAAACTGGAACGACAGAATGAACGACTTCACAAGGAATTTGAACGAACACTTTAGACAACACAGAACCCTATATGCTGAAGAAAAGAATGTAGGAAATAAAGAATCAATTGAAGACCGTCGTGGATTATGGAACGCTTACTCATCACCAACTGGTTTATACAAAACAGGTAAGACACTTTACATATCAGGAACGGGTGGCAAGGATGGAAGCATAAAAAGAGATATTATGGATGACTTACTTTTATTACCTACAAGAAATGCACATCACACAGAAAAATACAGGGACGCAATGAAAGAAATAAACGAAAGTCCAGAAGTTACCCGCCTTGTTGGACATTCTCTCGCGAGTGCTGTTATAAATAAAATCAATGAAGAGCAACCACAGAGGTTCAATACAACAACTTACGCAACACCCACAATAAAGAAAAAAAGGCACGGAAAGCAAGACCCCCGTAGATTGGACTATAGAAATCCCACAGATGTTGTTTCAATACTGGACGGGTATGCTGAAACAAGCAATTTGAAAGAACCCAACCCTTTGATGAGCCATTCTTATATCAATTGGGAAGGGAACGGAAGAACTGCCATCAATCCATCAACTGCAATTAGCAATGGGATAAGACCCAATGGTTAAAAACATAAAAATCTAAATAATATTAATAATGTTTTACCGTAGGATACAACATAACAAACAAGATTTAACGCTTTTCAAAGGAAAAAATCATTACAATAAAGTCATAAATGAAATGAATGAAGCACCAAAAGATTATGAAGCAATAAAGTTATTGGTAGAAGAAGCAAATAATAATATAGTAAATGTTCAACAAAATAATATTAATAAAAAATCTAAAAACAATAATATCAATAATCTAAAATCACATAATAAACTTAAGAAATAAAAAAATCTAAGTTAATCATATAACAAATGGATAATATTATTGCGGAATCAGGTGACCAAATGATTAACCAACTTAACTTTGGCCTTCCAGAAACAAGTCAATACATCACATCTCGTCGATTTGTTAATTTCTTCCCGTCGGGTAGTAATGTTTATGCTCCAAACCAAGGAAATAAAAACATTAGGTTTAACATTTCTGCGGATGACAACAATTATATTGATTTAAGTTCTATTAGGGTATTCGCCACTTTACAAAACACTGACGCTGACCAAAAGAAATTCTTACGACCATTAGCGGGATTACATTCCTTCTTCCAAAGGTATATGTTAAACGTAGCAGGACAACAAGTTCAGGATATCATTGAATACAACCGTCATTGTGAATTGTATGAATGTTTGAAACCTAAAAATGTTAGAGATATGGACGACATTGAAAGCGGTGCTAATCCCCGTTGGGATGCTGACTTTCATGATTATGCTACTGGTTTAGATGTATTCTTACAACCAAAAACCGACGGAGACACAGATGGAGCTGGTGTAGTTACAGTTACGACTGGTGGTGACCACAATGAATTCGGTAGAATTAACAAAAATTACACTCGCCATTCATTAACTGGAATACCCGGTTCTAATGGTAAAGCCCGATTTTCTCACAAACCATGCTGTGGATTGCTTAATTCTAATTATTACATTCCATTGCGTCATGCACCTTTAGAACTACAATTTCAAATTGTATCAGATGGTAATGAACCAATTGTAGTGCCACAGGGTGGAACTGGGGGTAAAGATGATACTAAGGGTTATTATTTTACATCTGGTGATGTTTCAACATCATGGGAACTTAACAATGTATTCATCCGCGCTGAAGTAATTACTTTAGACAATACGGTAAATAACAATATTGTTAAGCATCTATTGGATGGTGAGAGTTTAAAGTTAGTCTTCCCTATGTATCATACAATAACCCAATCATTCAATGCAGGAGGTGGAGAGATTAATATGAATATTGTGAAATCATCATCTAAATTAACTGGAGCATTCATTACCCTTTACCGTAGTATTAGAACAGGTGATGGTTTAACAGATGCTGGTGAATTCCAAGGAAGGTATTTACCAGATAATTATGTATATAAACGATGGAATTATTTCTACAACCCAATGATTAATAAGCGTATTAACAACAGTGGATTAGCAGATACTGATGCTTTAAAAGGTGAAGGATTTCAAGCATGGTCTAAAAATTTATCGTGGCAAATTCAATTAAGCAACTCACAGAAATACCCTGAGTTCGAAGCACAATCTTTAGCAGAAACATTTTACTTTTTAAGAAGAGCTATACATTACATGAACCCAGAACAAGACAGTTTAAGTTTTTCATATCGTCAGTATCGCGAAAATAAATTTATAATTGGTATGTCGTTTGAGAAGATGGCTGATGTTAATTTTACTGGTTATAATTCTAAGATGTCAGGGATAACCAATTTTAAATTGAAAGGAACGGAAGGAGCACTACCCGCTTCTGAACAAGTCCAAGAAATATTCTGTCACCTTATTTCAGAGGCTGTTCTGGAATTGCGAGAATCGGGAGCAGTTGTTTATGATTAAATATTATTAATCTAATTAATAATATATAACCATGTTCAAGTTCAAAAAGGTTAATGCCAAAACAGGAGCAAAGGTTCATCTCCATAAGTCACCACTAAGTTATAGTCCTTTTGATATGCGTGATACAAAATATTTAGAACACTTACATCATGAACTAAAGTTGAGGAATAGTAGAGAAGCAATGTTAAGATTAAGAAAGGATATGATTGAAAGCAACAACCGAGCGAACTTTCAGGGTGAGGTTGATAAAATTAAAAGGGAATTAGAAAGACCCAATTTACCTTATGCCACAAAAGAACATTTAGAACAAAGATTAAAAGGATACAGAGATTTATTTAAATTTTGATATAATAATATTTAATCTAAATATTATTATATTATGGCAACGGCAGTTTTAGAAAATGTGAATCCCTATTCAAAGTATGGATTGAAGAGGAGACCCACTTATGATGAAATCGCAAACTTAATATCAGAAAATGAAAAATTGACAGGAACACTTCCAGACAGAACAGCAACAAGATTTAAAGCAAGTCCAGAAGGTAGTTTCTTTGATGGAACGGACAGTTTAGAAATACTAAAGGAACAACAACACAGAATTATGGAACGACAGATGCGAGAACTTTTAATGAGACAAAACTTAGGAGGAGCAACATATAGCATAGCAAGGCTACAACAACAAAGAAGAGAAATTAACCAACCAGAAGCAGAAGTTCAGCCCGATGATAATTTACACGATGCATCCATACAAACATCATTGCAAGAAAGAGCACGTCAAGCGATGGAAAGAGAACAACAAACAGGAGAAGCACATAGACAAGGATTTTTAAGCAGAAGTTCATCGGTGATTGGTGGATTAGTCAGCGGTGTCAGTGGCGCTTTAAGTAGAACAAGTAGCAATAGAACTCAAGCAACAGCAACCCCAAAAACGAAACCCGCAACGCCGAAGATAAACCCAAACACTGAGTTTATTGACATATCCACTGACCAAGAAGAAATATCAGACAGTTCCACTTCTTCTAATGAGAGTATCAAATTTAACAAATCTAAAAAGATTAAAAATATGACAGCAAAGGCGTTGAAAATACAATTGTTTTTGAGAGGAGTTGATGTTGATGACCCCGAGAATTCCATTGAAGACCTTAGACGCAAGGGAAAAGGAAAAGGAATAACAGAAAAAGAACATTATATGAATATAGCACAGAAATTGATAGAAAATGGCCAATGGGATAAGCACTTATCAGCGGATGAATTAGCACTTAAAACAAAACATTACAAAAACAAACACAGAGCAAGAGGAAGCAAAGATTAATTTATTAATATTAAAAAATCTAATTAATATTAATAAATGATTTTAGTAAAAAATAGATTTAAAAAAATTAAAAGAGATAATGAAGATGATATGCTTCATTTTTTCAAATACTCACATTTAGATAATATATCGGAAGAAGAAGAAGAACCAGAAATTAAAACATATCAAAATAAAGCAACTCAATTCCCAAACATAAAGAATAAAAGCACTCAAACATATAATAAGGAAATGGAAGATAAAGCAACTGATACACTTGATGATTTGCATAAGATAGATTATAAATATATATTACAAGGCAACTCTCATAAAATGAAAAGCAATGAAAAGTTAAGAGGCGATTTTTTGGGTCAAGTCAATACAGTTCCAGTTATTGAAAAAGATGATTCAAACAAAGATAAAGAAAGCGATGAAGATGATAATTTATTAGGTAGAGTGGCTAAGAAAGGTTTTAGATTAGCAGAGTTCGCATTGAATAGTTCAATAGTAGGAGCAAATGTTGCTATGTCTATTGCTGATGTCATAGCGGAAGCAACAATAAACCATAATGAAGAAGAAGATAACGAAAGTGTAGAACATATTACATCCAACACCGCGGGACACAATCAAGCATTAGCAATAGCAATTATGAATAATCCACACATTAACGAACATGACATAGAAGTAGTCAGCGTTAATAGTTCTCCTCCTTTAACAGTTAATTCATCCACACCACCTATGACAGTTAATTCATCGTCTCCATCAGCATCATCGGCGTCATCAGTTCCTGCACCTACATCTCCTCAATCATCAAGGGCAAGTAGCAGAAGTAGTAGAAGCAGTTTATATAATCCTAAAAAAGGAATGTAAAATAATTAATGATAATAATATTTTTTTATTATCATTAATTAGTTAGTTAGTGAATAGTGCCCATAAGGCACACTTTCAGTATCGTTCATCCAATACCTTTTGTTGTCATAAGATGTTAGCCCTACCTTTGATTGGTTGATTGAATATATTTGATGGTTCTTACTCCTAATAGCATTGAAATTGACATTCTTAGGTATGTGTTCGTGAAGTGTTGCCTCATAGTCTTTCATATCTAAATCTTTTTTCACTTTTAATTTTGGAACACCTTTGGCTTTCTTCTCCACCTTCTTTTCGTTGAATACCTTCAGACAATACATCTTAGGTCTCAATGCTATGAAGTTTGTTATGATTTTTCCATCCATCTCGTCCTTAAACTTACCTAAGACTTTCTTGTTGGTTGGGTCATAGTTTGGATGGTGCTTATCATAACCGCTGAAGTCCATATAATCTTTGATGTCCAACCAGTCTTCGTAGATGTCATCAGTGAAGGTCTGTATAACATAACTGTCGGTGTCAGTGTAGATTAATCTTATGTTTTCCTTATACTTATCTTTCAGAACATCGTAGTAGAAACCATACATATGAACCTTACTTAAGTCTAAAATAGTCATCCCTAAATAAATGGGCTTATTTAACTTCAATTTGGTTTTTGTCTTTTCCACTCCTGCCAGTTCTTCATTTATAATATGACATCCTTTGTAGTTAGGATTGTTGATGCATTTCTGTATCCTTTGCTGGGTTGCTACTAATTCAAAGTCAATGTGATTTCTTACATTCTCCATTGTTTTTCCATAAACAGCGTTGTTCATCAACTTGAACATGTCTTTCTCAAAATCACTCTTTGCTTCTTTTCTCTTCTCAGTGTTGAAATCTATCCAAGGTTTCAACCACTGCCTCTGTTGAAACTTAACTCCTTTATGGACTTTTACTAACTTCATCCCCTTTTGAAGATAAAACTGTAATGCCTTAATATGAACTACATAGTTTGTTTTATCCTGCTGGTTTAGGATTAACTTCGGTTGTTTTTCATCTTTTGCTTCCTTTCCGTTGTAGTAGTGTCTGTGTAGTTCCCTCTGATGTTTTGATAACAGTCTTTCTTCTACATTCATGTTCTCGGGCGCTAATGGATAATCACTATGTTCATCATGTATTTCTTTAGGATATTCTAAATCAACTTCCAGTATGTAGGCATAATCGTCGTTTTCCTTCCAGTCCATTATCATTTTTTCATTCGGTATCTTCTTAATCCATTTCAATTCACCTATGGGCAGTTTCATTGACATTGCCAGTCCATATAGGTTATTAGCATCCAAGTAGTTTATATAGTTAGATGGTCTTTCTTTGTCATAGTCTTCTCCCATATACTTGTTGTTTGCCTTTGCTTCCTTATGACTGACCTGACACATTCCACCCCTCAATCCCTTCTCAATCATCTCATACATATCTTGGTCAGTCAATGGGTCTATTGTAATGCCAGTTTTTAACAACATAGCATCCCAAGCAAAGTTAGGAAGGGTAAAGTAATGAGCAGGGTCTAAACCGTAGTATTCTAAACATAAGTCCCTGAAGTTTTCAAAGACATCAGTCAGTAGCAATACATCAGTTCTTAGGTATAAGTCATGGTATTGACCTAAATTTCTAATACCAAAATGTTCCCATATCTTAAGTGCTCTTTCATACTCATCGTCTTCAATATGACTTTCGGTAAGGTTACTATAAAATTTCTCTTTCGGTGGTAGTTGCCTTTCCCTAAACTTATCAAATGAATTAAAGTAATCATAAGGATATACACCTTTATCAGTAAGTAAGTCTAAATCCTCATCATTACTAACATAGGGGTTTCTTTTACTAAATTTAAAGTTGTTTTGCCAGTATGGTTTCTTCAATCCATCTTCATACTTGCTTAATTTAACCAACTTATCCAAAGATGACGATAAGAAACTAAAACTATCTTTGAAGCAAAGATTTTTAAAAGCAAAGGTTATGAATTTCTCACTGTTCAATGCTATTACATCTATCTTCGCCCTTTCTGATAATTCATGAGCCCTCTCAATGATTAAATGACTGTCATAATTTTTCAAGTTATGAAGGAACACTGGAATTTTGTAATATCTCATTGAGAATTGTAGATTACAGTCATCGTGGGCGCATCCCCTATATCTACCTGTAAAGTGGCAATGGTCTCTAACCTTCCTGTCTCCTGCTTGGAATGCTTTACCGCAAATGAAGCAGTGAGTCGCATTATTGAAATCAATTTGGTTGTTGTTGTTAAAAATCATATCCTTGTTTTCCTTCATCCTATCCACTATCTTGTTTTTGACTTCAACCATCTTTTGAACAAACACATCCATACAATCCTCACCCCTGTAAAGGAAAGGTTCGGACGAGCCATCAATGGCACTCACCAAATTTATCATAAAACCGCACGGTCTATGATGTTGATATTTATCTGTCTTAAGTTCTTTAGTTGATACTGAACCAGTTTTAGTGGTCAAACATTCAAAGTCAGCATATATGACAAACGGCGCTTTCAACTTTTTATAGTGATTTTTGAAAACCATTTTGTCATCAGGCTTGGGCATTTCAATCTGTTGGCCTTCAACAGCCATACATCCCTTTTCATTATGTTCATCTAAGAGTTCCTGCGATTGAAAGCCATGACGACAGTGAAAGCAATGATATTTTTTGTTTTGTCTTTTGTTGGTTTGGCTTCCCATTAATCTGTTATAATCTTTTATATATACATAATGGTAGTCATCTCCATCTTCCAGTTTCAACAGACTAATCTGATGTTGTGTTCTTTCTGCTTTAGTCTTCCTATAAAGTAGTATTGATTGTTTATCATCTTCGGTGTTTAAAAAATACACATTGACTGATACTTTACCACGATTGTTTTCTTCAAAAGTGTCTATATCAACATTTGATGATGGAAAATTTACATTTTCCCAGTTCAACCCGTCATTAAGATTTTTATATCTATAAATTCTGTTTGGGTGGTCTTTTTCGTATACCTTACATACACCGCACTGAATGGAATACATAAAGCACTTATTGTCTTCGTTTTGTATGTTAATGCACGCTTTCTTGTCTGAAACCCATTTAGGTAGCGGTATAAACTTACCGCCCCGTGTTGGATTAAATTTGTCTAAATTGAATTTCATCTTATCCATTTGTGTTAGGACAAGTCCGCTCTCTGACACTTCTAACACTTCCGATTGATGCTCTATGTCTGTTGCCATTTGGTTTAACACATTTGGTATTTCTTCTTCGTTGGTTATTTCGTATCTTCTACTCTTAATTTCTCTTCTTACTATTTCATTCGTCTTCTTGCTCTTGAAGTTGCTGAAGGTCTGAAGTATGACTTTCATGCCCTTATGTTTCTTGAGGTATTCTTTCAATCTGTAGTCTTGATACTTAAGATACTGTAATGCCTTAACACCTTTTACTTTAATATCACTGATGGCGTAAGATGTAGTGTAGTTTTTGAATGCCGACTGTTCGTCTGTAATGGTTGCTTTGTATCTCTTTTGTATTCCTGTGAGTGCTTTGTTCTTGTCAAGACTTACCCATTTCTTGTCCCTCTTTTCTTTCAATTCAAATTTTTTGTATTCAATCGTTTGCCTGATTTTGTTGAATTTGGTCTTCAGTCTTTGTGTTAGTGGTTTGTTTCGTTCAAACTTGTATGTTTTCTCACCTATCTTGAGTTTCTTGTTGTTAATCTCACCCGTTTCGGATGACAAGAGGTAGTCTAAAACGTTTTGATGATGACTTTCCATTATAGTATTATCTATATTATTATTGGGTGGTGTTTCTTTAAGTGTTTTTTCTGGGGCTGGTTTTGGTTGTGAGTGTTGGGGTTCAAGTGGTGGTTGGTTGGGTTGATTGTCAACATAAAAATTATTTTTCAACCTTACACCCTCTCCCATAATCTCTATACTATATAAGGTGCCATTTCTTTAAGTAGTTTTGCTCTTGTTGCCTGTTGGGGTTTCTGGGATTGGGGATGGACTTCAACAAATAAACATTATCATTAACGTTGTTTGTTAATGATAAAGTTTTACAATTGGTTCAATGGCGTCTGTTCTGAAGGCAAACGTTGGTTTGGCGGTGTTTGGAAAGATTTGATTTTGATGAAATGGTTCGTCCGCAGTCTGGGCACTTGAAGGGGGTTGAGAGTTTTCTTTGATAATATTTATTGAAATAGTCTGGGTCTAAGGGTTTCTTATCATAGGTTCCGTCGGGTTTCCATCGGGTGGATGTTGGGGTGGAGTTCTCATAGATTGTTGGGGGGTTGTGGAGTGCTTCCGCCATCTGGTCAAATAAATCTTCGTCCATTTCTTGCTTAATTCCATCAATTACCATATAGCAGGTCATATTATTTTATTATATAAGGTGCCTTGTCTTTAAGTATTTTAGGGTTGTGAAAGGTTAGGCAAGTCAAATTTTCCGTGCCTAAATGGTATAAAGAGGGATTTAGGCACAGAGTATGTGTGCCTAAGGGGTCGTTTGTGGAGTCTAGGATGGATAAAAAGGGTTGTTCCTAACAAGTGCCACGCTACACCAAATGCTGTTCCTTCCACTTGCCACGCGCTATACACCAAATGCTGTTCCTTCCACTTGCCACGCACTCAATGCCAAATGCTGTTCCTTCCACCGTCGTTGTCATATGATGTCCTCATCCTTCGTCGTCGTGATTAATCCCAAATGGGGGTTCCAGCAGAAAGGGGTTTCCATTGTCAACCAGCAATGAAAACGGCAATCCGCTGATGGGGCCTTGATTTCGGGGTTCTTCCCATACTGCGCCTAACACCAACAAGAACCCATCACATACATCAAAAAAAATGATGGATGATGGATGGAGGGGTGTGCTTCTTCCACATTCCCCGAGAGCGGTTCGCCCCCTCCTCCATCCACCAACTTTTGTATAATCGTCGTCATCGGCATCCATCCCCCTTAAAATCACCAAACAGCATCAAAAATATATATATATATCAAAAAAAAAATCCTACAACCCTCCTACAACCCTGACCCTGCGGTGGCTCCCGACGTTGTGCAAGTAGACGGACCTTCTGACAGACAGGTTTGATAAAAAATGTGTATTAATGTATGCATGTGTGTATTTATGTATTTATGTATTTATGTATGTATGGTATTTGTGTGAATGAAGCGACTGCCAAAAGTCAAAGTCTGTGGATTGCTCGGCAAAGTAGTTCCGTGAAGGCTCTGGTTGAAATCATGACTGAAAGTGAAAGTCTGCAGGTTGATTGGCAAGGTCTTCCAATCCGAGGTGTTGGTTAAAACGATTGCCAAATGTCTAGGTTTGACAGGTTGCTCGGCAAGGTCTCTTACTCAAGTCCATCGTCATCATCATCATTCATCATCATCATCATCATCATCAATCATAACAAGTCAAGTTCCAAATCTGGCTGAACTAATCGGCAGAAACGATGAAGAAGTTCTCATACTCCTGACGGGTAGGCAAGTCGCGTTGGGCAACGGCAATCTGACCCCCCAAAAAAAAAAATGGCACTACAACCTTCTCAAGATGAAAAATCACTGTGAAAACTGGTGTTCCCCGAATTTGGGGAACGTCGTTCCCCTGTTCCCTGTTCCCCTGTTCCCCCGTTCCCCACTTTTGGGGAGCACCGTTCCCAATGAAACTGTGCCTCTGTTCCCCGAACTTTCGGGACGGTTCATTCTTTTTTTCCTTCCCTCAAGGTCGTCGGGTGGATTTCTAAAGCAAATTAGGAAATGCTACAATTAGCGACCGCCTCCTCACTGACACCCACTGGACGGTCATCAGGCCTTTCCAACTCTCCCTTCACTTTCTCAAAGAAGCCTTGACCGCTGACTGTGATTGTGCCCTGCTGTTCGGAATAGACGGAAAACTCCTCATTGAACATCTGAACCAAGTCTGCCATCAACTCACCCTGAAGGAAGGACAACTTGTTGAGACAGTTTTCAAAGACCTTCACCTGCGGGTAAATCAAGTTGAGAGCCTTCGCAATCTTCTCATTCACTGTCAGGTTCTTCTCGCCACGCTTTGCGCGATTGGTGTCAAAGATGTTCTTCAATGAAACCAACGTCTCAACATCCAACTGTTTCAAGCATGTGCGAATGAACTGTTCTCCAAGTCGGCCCTTCAAGGAAAGCAACTCACCGATTTTCACCTTCTCTTCATTGAGGAATTCAATGAATTTGACTGGAAGGTTGTCATTCGGGATGTTCAACTCTGGGTCTGGGACATACTGCTCACGAACTTTCTGCTTCATCTTGTCAATTGCCTCATTCTTTTTCAAGTAGGTCTTCTGGACTGGAATGCGACCTGCCACTCCACCACGACCACGAACAGCAACCTGAAGAACACAGGAACTGGTGATGCCGAGATGATGGAAGGACAGAAAGTCGTTGGTGTCAATTGGAATGCCGTTCATCATCAACTTCTGGTTGGACGGCTTGATGTGCCACACCATTGAAATCATAGACTTCAATGAATGAAGAGGATAGTGAGGGCTCACGTCAAAGACCTTGAAGGTTGGAGTTCCCCACATTCGCTGAACAGTCAGTTTGAAACTGTCATTGCCATCACCCTCATCAAAGTCATAGGGGTCGGGATTGCTTCCTTCATCATCATCCTTGTTGTCATCCCCGCCCTCATCACTTCCCCGACCGCCTCCCTGATGACTTCCACCAGCAAAGAAAGACGGCGAATGCTTGGAAAGGATTTCAGACCAGTTGCCAATGATGACATTTGACAATTCTGACTTTGAGTCGCGATGCTTCACTTCATAAACCATAGATGCCAAGGAAACAAGGTCATCTCTGGAAAGGTTCATCAAATCTTGAACACATGGCGTCCATTCCAAATCTCGTGATGACAAAACCTGTTGTGTCTTCACGAAAAAAGGCGAGACACCTTTGTCATCCTTTTGGATGAAAATCAACGCTGGCATCGTTCCAAAAACACGAATTGGAAATCTTGAGCTGGAAACAACCGCTGAATATGAAATCAAGTTGTTCAATCTTTCACATGGGCTGACCTCCACTCACTGAAACCCTCCAACAACTCCCAAGAAATCAGTCTCCTCCAAAAAAGATGATGTTGAAGAAGTGGAAGTTGAAGATATTGACCTGTCGCGAAGGATGGGTGGCAATGACTGTCAAAGTGAAATGGACGAACGACGAAAGAAAGAAGAGAAAAAAAGTAAGAGACAGTAGAAGCTCAAAGGGTAAAATCACTCAAATCCTTTTCACTTACCACATCGGATGTGATTGAAGTAAATGACACAAGTGTCGGCTTGATGTGTGTCCAGTGTCGAGTTCCTTCAAAACAGCTGTGAAATTACTTAAACATCAACATATGCATTGAAGGAGATTTCAACTTACCTCGGTTTCAGGACACATTGCAAGTGAAAGGCACTACCACTCTATTCGGTAGGAGTCACGGCATCATTCTCACCGTTGTCATCATCGGTGTCGTCTTCGCCACTGCTCTCATCAGAGGGCAAATCATCAATCTGCACATCATCAATCTGCACATCATCACCGTGAAAGGACACGCTCATTGTCTCAACCTCATTCTCTGGCTTAGGGTTGTTGGGAATCTCTGCGTAGATGACCGCATCCTTCTCAATGCCAAAGGAATGAAGCACTTTGCGGGGGTTGTTTGTGATGACGGTTTCTTTGAAGGACATGGTCACTTTCAAGATGTGTTTGGTGCGGATGTTGGCCTGAACTGCGAGCATACGGCGAAGAACTCCCACAGTGATGTTCTTCTTCACAGTCAGCACATAATCCACTCCATTATACTTGATTGTCACCTTAATCTCAGCCTCGCGGGCATCTTTCGCATCTTTCTTGCGTTTCTCGTATGCTTCCTTCTTTTTGGTCTCAGCATTGGCTTTAGTCTCCTCCTTCTTCAACATCTTCGTGTGCTCTCTCACTTTCTTCATCTTCAAAAGCAGGGTCTTCGCTTTCTTCTCCATTGTCTCCTGAACCGTGGTCGCATCTTCCAAGGACAGACCAGTAATCTTCTCAATGAGCTTCTCCATATCATTGGAACTACCAGCATCGGGGTCGTAGAAATCAAAGTCATCATCGCTTTCATCCTTGTTGACTGGTGGGTAGCCCTTGTCATCCTTTCCATCCTTGCCGTCATCCTTCACAATCTTTTTAGGAGACATCTCAAAGAGGAAGTGGCACAAACAGCAAATGACAACTGACGAGATGAAGATGTCGGCAAATCTCATCACTTGAACCATCAAAAGAGAGTGAGCGAGCGACTGAATGGTGATTGGCAAAGACTGTCAATTTGTTCATTTACCTTTCCATTTCTTTAGTCAAATCATTCAGCACATAATGCTAAATAAATGTTCCAATTCAAGCACCAACTCAACACTGCCAATCAAGCAAAAAGCAAGAAAAGAGAAGGACGAACGAAGCGAACGATAAACATGCAAGGCGTACGTTCAAAAAGATGAGGTTGATGAAGATGTCGGTGCGAGGCAAAACCCAAAACATAACAACAACCAACAACCACAACAACACCTAACATAAAACCAAACAAGGGGGCGATGAGAACAAAATGATAAAATTCACAAATAACAACGCCCCAGAAATCATCAACAGTGAAGAACTAATATTGAACATGAACATAAAAACATAACAGTCAACATATAACCATTCACTCCCCAGAACCATCCTTTTCCCATTTTTTTTCCCCGCCCCCCCCCCACAT
>VSDK01017381.1:193987-205417 GCA_009767595.1 Symbiodinium kawagutii | reverse complement strand
AGGGGGGGGGTTTGGCGAGGCCTGGCACATATATATATAACCATTATTGACCACCATAAACCAGTGTTGAGCACTATTGACCATTTTTAAGCGGTCTTAACTCTTAACCATTGGCAATTAACCATGATTAACCGTTGCTAACCACTAGCAACCATTGTGAACCACTATAGAATATTTTAATTAAGCCACTGTTGGCCATGATTAACCATGGCCAACCATTGTTAACCAGTGTTGTTAAGCAGTACTGGCCGATATTCACCATCAACAATACTGGCTAATAATGATTGAACATACTGGTCATTATTGTATAGTGTTAATATTGTTAAGCAGTACTGGCCCTTGTTCGTATGCTGTCGAGCAGTATTGTTAAGCAGTAACAAATAATGCTCAATAGTGATTGACAAGTATAAACACCCACGTATTAGTTTCAGCGCAGCACACAAGATCGGCTGAACAGTGAGCAGTGTCGATGATGAAAGCCCCTGATGTGATGGTGATGTAGCGGTGGGCCAAAATTCTGTACCCTGGTGAACATCAAAAAACGATTGCAGCATAGTCTTTCTAGCGATGTTAGTTGATCCATATTTGGTGACATTTCCAGTATCAAACACGTTGGACCAGGATTCGCATTCTAACAGGATTGACGAGGATTCTACCAAGGTCAGACTTAAAGACTTATTAAGTGTCATATACATACATATATATATAACTATATATATATCATGATGACAATCCCTGTAGTGATATCCACAATGAGTCCTTTGAACTGGGAAAGCACATCACAGGTATGACTGGTGGATGGGAGGCTACGTAGTTTATGCTCGTAGTAGGGCATGGTAGGACAATTGATCAGCGTACATCAGACACCGTCACGATCGCGGTAAAAACGCACCATTAAGCACGCTTGAAAGTAAGCATAATCGACCATGATCATATATATTTTATCACTAGACACTATATATCCACATCTGATTTATTATTAGATTGTCAGCATGAAAATGGCTTTCTCATAATCTACCATCTATCATCCACGTAAACCGGGCAACCGGAGATCAATGATCGGCAATCTGAACAACCAGTACAGCTGGCGATTTACCACTGCACAGCTGGGTGGCATACTATGATTGAGATCTCCCAGTCCTTGCCATGATTCATCGTCGCCAACACGTAGGACCCTCCCTTAGGCTTGGAAGATCAGTGTCTACCATAGCCTCTAGGGTTTAGGATAACTCCATGAAGCCATCAGCTGAACCATCATTCCCCATGACCATCGGCCAGTTTCAGCCGCCCGAGCCGTCCACCAGCAGCCTAATCTTCAAACGAGCGCCCTTGAAGCCGGTCTGCGCGGCCAGGTACAGGGTCCTAAGAGACCAACAGGGAGGACCCTGTTGTGATGGTTTTGTTGATGACTTCAATGCTGAATGATTAATGATTATTGATGGTATAATAGTTGCTGATGCGTTCTGGTGGACAATAAGTTCATGATAGTTGAATGGTGTTGATGATATCTAATGATCAAGGACCGGAGCGTTTAATGTTGCTTATCGATGGTCAATGATGGCTATGTTTGCACACTTGCAATTATTAGAATGATATTATGATAGGTGTCGTGATCCTGCACATGTACGACCGTTTACTACTTAGATTCGGTCATATCTAGCACTTTTGTTTTAAACCCAATAGCGCTTTCATCATGGGAATTTGTTGTGCACATGATCGTCTTTTTGCACGACCACCGATGGGTCTCCACTGCTGAGCCTGCAACTCCTTCCACTAGATAAGGTCAGAGTTATGCTACATCCTTGCCAGCCATCCAACCCACCGACCTACCAACCTACCAAATCAACCAACCTAACCAAAGAAACCCAAACCAACCTACCCAGCATGTACAGTACCAATCCACCATAACCCACCCCTCAGCCCTCAGCCCATCCAAGTCTCGGGGTGGGGATGGCTTTGGGCGGCACCACCAGCTTCGGCGCCAAGGGCGGCGCGAGCTTCACCGGCGGGAGCTCCGAGTCGCGAGGAGGTTGACCTCGGAGTCGCGGCACCAGCAAGCGGAGGTCGTTTCGAAGCACGGTGAACCCAACCGAGCTGTTCGTGGTGTCGTTTCTCTATGAAAATCCGATATCCTAATAGGATTATGTTGGTGATTCTGACAGGAGTACAGGATTAGAATGATTCTGTTACGGTTACAGGGTTATAGTGATTATGATGACATGATGATTATGATAGGATTTTCAAAAGGATTATGACAGGATGATATGATGATTAGGGTTATGTTGATGATTATGATAGGGATGTCAAAATGTAGGGTTATGATGGTTATGACTATGGAAAATCTTAAAATAGGGTTATGTTGATGATTATAATAGGAGTACAGGATTAGAATTATTCTGATAGGATAAAATAAATGGAGAAATAATGGGAAATCATCACCAACAGTGGTGGTTTCTCAAAGGTTAAGGGAGTATAGTTGAGAATATGAAATAGTCACCAACAGTAGTGGTTCCTCAAGTTCTTTTTGAGATTATAATGGTTAATAATAGGAAATAATCACCAACAAGAATGGTTAAACAACCCATATGGTGGTTTCTCAAGCCATAATGGTACCCCTAAATCATCTGTTATTAGTCCTTTATGCTACCCACCCTTTTTGGTGTTCCCTATTTTGAGAAACCACCAACTAGGTGTGCCCGGTGTACCCCCAAAGTTAATGGTGTTTTCCCTATAAAATCATGTGAAATCCGTTTGGATGGTGCGAATCTAGGTACGGCCAACTGGACAAGCCGCCAGTTCGCCAACTGGCAAATAACGACACCAATCCCATTAGCTTATAGCGCTTGAACCAAGAATCGGGGACAATCACGCAGCGTGGTGTTTGGCTTGGCAGTCCCTTAAGAATATGTGGGTTCATCAACCAACTATCTCAAAGACTACCGGGAAAATTACAAGCCATGGCTGGTCCAAACCACGAACCTGCCAGACTTGACCTTTCGCAGTTGATGAATGCTGATGGTATATCTAGTAAACCAAAACCTCTTCATGATGCTTAGAACTGCCATAGCTCTTAATGTGTAATAGCTGATGGTATTTATACGTACCCCATGGCTTGATATAGGTGTTTCTCAAGTCATAGGGGTACCCTCACTTATCATCCCTTTTTAACATGTTTTAGCAATAAACCATCCACAAATTTGGGGTCCCCAAACTGCCTTGAAAAAACACTACATCCAGCAACCAGGGGACATATCCCCTGTTATACTTGCTTATTTGTCCCTATGACTAAGCGTTATGAATGGTTATAACCTATTAATCTTCGAATCACCTGCCATTCAAACAGCCTCCTGGATGGCCCAAATTGTTACCACCCAGAGCTGGTAACTGGTCCCAGAACGGATCCTTCTGGTGTTTTGCAGGTGTCTGATGAGCCTAGCCTACGCAGTCAGCGGCTCCAAGCTTAGTTCCTTTAATCTATTTGGCTACCCTACTTAATAGTCAAGTGGATTTAAGTGCCCTAGACTTGATTACCCTGCTTATCCCTACTTAATTTATAGTCGAGTTGTCAGCCAACACCCATAGCTACTCTACTTCTAAGCCAATCGCATGAACCACTGGGCCAACTTTTCATGATCCAGTCCCCCAGAACCAGCGATACCTTGCTGCTTCTAGCACACATAAATGCATTTGAACCTTTTTATTGGGTAAGTCCCGCGCAAGGAAATCGCCATCACGCTGTCTAGGACCTCAGGGAGAATTGCTGAGCGACCGCTTGATTTTGGAAACCTTCGTGAGGCATCGTATTCTTTACTTCGATTCTCCAGATTTGTGACAAACACCTGTGCATCAATGTCATCAAGAACAACAACAACAACAACAACAACAACAACAACAACAACAACAACAACAACAAGTTGCCCGGCGCAGCTTCTTATCGGACTTGAATGATTGAGCCCCTGGTTTTGTTGAAATGCGGCGAAACAAGGTGACAGGCGATTTGGATGAAAAGACCATGGAAGCAACAAGTTTGGAAATAATACGCAATGTGTATCTGTTTCATTTTCAAGCGTTCTCGCATGCTATTCAAGCCCCCTTCGTAACAGGAGGCTTACATAATCTCGTAATCATCGGCCCATTGCCTTGCGCAAGGGTCCCACCACCAAAGCTCGCGGCTAATTGGATCAATGTAGCCTGAGCCCATCACAGCTATCTGCTGCTGACGCGACGACATCATAAACTGAGAGCGAGACAGATCCAGGACGCCTGGAGGGATGTTGAAGGACCCAACGCATCCTGACAAGGAAGCGCGCGCCGAAACCGTCGACTTGAACAAACCTATAATCCACGCCTCCCAATCCACTTCTTCGACAAGGTCGCTGAACTCCTCCAATACGTCCCACGGCACCTGGATAGCGGGTCAATTGTTGTTGTAACACGTGTAAACATGTGTTTGATGGTCAAGGTCCTGGCTGTTGTTGCCTCTGTGTCAACCGTGTTGTTGGAGGCGTCGCTGCGCCTGTGCAGCAGAGCATTGCACGCTGACAACTTGACCAAATCTATACCCTCCACCCCTCTTGCTCACCTCTTCACGGGGTCGGTCGGCCACAAGGGCCGTGAGGAAGTTTGTACCAGAACCTGCGCAGATAAGTTTGAAGATGCAGCCACTCTGACACTGTGGGAAAAAATCTGGCCTCAGTTTTTTGCGGACGATGTCTGCCATATCGTTTCGTTGCTTCGGGTGGTAGTACTTGAGCGCCTGGCATCCAACGAGTTTGTTACAAGGCTGAAACCGCATTTGCCAGCACAAGCCTCCATGAGGGCAACCGGCCGACGAAGCCCGCGCGTGCGCATGATAGAGGCGACACGTTGTTCCACCTGCGCTGCGGGTAACGATAAATTTGAATGTTGGGGCTACAGGCCTTGCGACCCTTGAACTGCAGGCGAACGCGGTCCTCCTAACCATTGAAGCACGCTTTGAAAGAGTAAAGATAAGCAACACACTGCTGATGACAAGGACTGTATTCCTGAGTTGCTGGCCGTAACTGTCATGGTGTGGCCTGAGCGCGCGCGTTTCAGTATACAACTTAATACGTAAGCCAGCAAAGTGACAATTGGATCAACATCACAATCCACCAAGGTTTTGAGGATAGGACCGGATTTGAAAGGGGCAAGGCCAGACGCAAATTGTGCTTGAGAGCTGAAGCTATTCGATCACAAGGACTTGCAGGGGCGAGGGCTCTATGTAAGATCCAGCGGGTCGGTTGCTTGATCGGAACCCTGGGCCGTGTTCAAGTGTTCTCTATGGTCTCTATGTGCAAAGTTTCGAACGCTCTCGACGTGCGCCGATGCATACCCACTACGTCGAAAATACATCGTATCCTACATACATCAATCATAGAATGCTAATGTGCATTTTGTAGACTTTCATGAACCTGAGAACATCCATGAAGAACATCCATGAGAAACATACATGGCAAATCAATCTTGCGCCGCACAGCGACAACGACAAGGACAACGACAAAATGACAACAACAACAGCAACAACAACAACAACAACAACAACAACAACAGCAACACCAACAACACCAAAAATAACAACAACAACAACAACAACAACAACAACAACAACAACAACAACAACAACAACAACAACAACAACAACAACAAGAACAAGAACAAGAACAAGAACAAGAACAACAAACTAACTAACCAACAAATGAACGCACGAACGAAATAGCTCATTAACCAACCAACGAACGAACAAACTAACTAACGAACCAACTAACCAACCGCACAGCGACAAGGACAACGACAAAATGACAACAACAACAACAACAACAACAACAGCAGCAACAACATCAGCAACAACATCAGCAACAACATCAGCAACAACATCAGCAACAACAGCAACAACAGCAACAACAACAACATCAACAACCTCAGCAAAAGCAACAGCAACAGCAACAACAAGAACATCAACATCAACATGTAACAACAACAACAACAACAGCAACAACAACAACAACAACAACAACAACAACAACAAGAACAAGAACAAGAAACGAACAACCAACAAATGAACGAACGAACGAAATAGCTCATTAACCAACCAACGAACGAACGAACTAACCAACCAACTAGCCAACCAACTAACCAACGAACGAACGAACTACAACAACAACAACAACAGCAACAACAACAACAACAACAACAACAATAACTAACAACCAACAATACCCAACGACCAACAGCCAACGACAATCAACAACCAACAACAACCAACAACCAACAGCCAACAACCGACAACAGCAACCAACAACAATCAACAACCAACAACCAACAACCAACAACAATCAACAACCAACAACCAACAACCAACAACCAACAACCAACAACCAACGACCAACGACCAACAACCAACAACCAACAAGCAACAACTAACAACAACTGAATTTGACAGCGCTGCGACACTTTTTCTTGAACCTAGCACAAAATGTAATCCCCTCAGCGGGCCGGAAAGCTGCGTTCCATACAGGGAGCGATTGCAGCAATCAAAGAGGTATGTATGTATGTATGTATGTATGTATGTATGTATGTATGTATGTATGCATGTATGTATGTATGTATGTATGTATGCCTGTCTGTCTGTCTGTCTGTCTGTCTGAATGTCTGTCTGCAAGTATGTATGCACATGCGGGCTTATAAACCATACGCTCACATGTTGAACACTAAATGCAACACATGCAAAACAACGTGCTCCCTGGCCCAAGGTGAAACCATAGTGTACATGCCCTGGTGGCAGGGGGCTGGGATGACGAGATGTTCAAAAAACAAAGTTGGATTTATCGGTCGATGCGCATGAACCTGACCAGGATGACTTTTAGCCAACATTAGCCCTTGGAAATGGCGACATGAAATATTCACACGAACGCGTCACCCTAAACCCCAGTGGTGAAACGTGGTGGTGGCAGGGATTGGGATGACAACAGTTCAAACACGCTAGATGTCATGTAAGGTACTGCAATTGATCAGCCACGTACCTAAAGATGCCAATTTAGTTTAGTGTTTACTAAAATAATTTCACAAAAAATTGTCATCCCAATCCCATTCCCAGGTAGCGGGATGCCACCACACGCGGTTCGAGACAGGATCAACGTAGCCTCGAAGGATGGCATGACGTGATGACAGTTGAAATGCCAAACCAATGACTGAGACCTTGGCAGCTCCAAGGTGCTGGCTGTGCCGCGCGCGGCTCTGGGGCCTAGCCACAAAACAAAGAAACACACTTCCATCACACCGCGTGTGAATCCACGCCTCGGAGCGCAGGCCGGCAACGTCGTGGAACACCTCGGCTTCAACATTTTCTACATGGTCTTTCTTGATTGTTCATTGTAAGCTCTGGGCACTGGAGACATTGGACACCGTATCTTCCAGCGACACCTCTGTCGGAACCTCGATGAAGGCATTGCGAACTGTTGGTGTAAAGTCTTGTTTGCAAGCTCCTGGCACCCGTCGGCAAACTGATGCTGGTCGCGTCGCTCGCGATGTCCCTGGGCACAGGTTGAAGATCAAAGCGCGCAAGGCAAAAGGCAGCAAGCTAAGCACACGACGAGTCCACCAGCTCCACTTCATAGGCGCCCTCTGCGCAGGATGCGCCTTGGGGTGCTCGGATAAATTATTGTTTTGAAGTGTGATCAGTAATGAGGTCGGGACGGGGACAAATCAAAACCAGGTTCTCGCCGCGGTTGCCCGGATCTTCCGCCAAGTAGACGGCGTCCTGTCCGCAGGCCTTGCGCGCTAACAATCCAATGCCGAACGTTGGTTGTGTTCTCTCAGATCTGGACATTGCAGACGCAGCCCGGGTAAGATTCTGCAAAGAATACCTGGTCAGGAGAGCGGATCGAAGGCCGACGATGGACGCCCCACATAATTGAGTCCCTGACAAGACGGGCCATTTCCTTAGCCAGAGTGAGTGCGCAGAGGTGCGAATGCTCGTCGAGTCAGGTTCTGCGAGGTTATGATGATGCGCACGCGCTTCTCCACCTGCCAAGGGTACAGTGACTCCTACATGTTGATTAGTTTTATTGCTTGCTTGGCCTGGACCGTCTTGAAAGCAACGCGAGCTGCCTCAGCCTCGCAAAAAGAAAATAACAAAGCTACTGTCCCCGCAATTGTTGATGTCACATCCTCTGAGTATGACACGTTCATCCGCAGAACAGAAAGGAAACCTGCAAAGCACATTGAACGCAGTCAAGAAGATTTTTCAGGTGTTGCATGTCAGAAAGCAATGCAGTTGTAAACTGTCTTAACGGGCTGGCCTCAAGTTGCGAAGAGGCGTAAAGAACCCCAGAACTGATTTGAGACTAAAGCTGCCATAGAATGAACAAGCCCTCCGAATAAATATGAAGCGTGTGTATCTGTGCGTGCGCAGGCCTCAAACAAAGCCAAAGTGGCATGTTACACCCGGTAAACAAATGCCAAGAACTTCTGCAAGAAGACTTCAAGTTGCATTCTAGAGTTCCATAGCTTCATTGATATAACCGGCTACGCGAACCTGTGCAAGTTAGCGCTTTACACCAAGCTTAACTGAAACACCATGACAAGAGGCTGCGTGCTTGCGTGTCAGCATTCCTTTTTGGCACAGGTGCCTCATTTGTTGAAACTGTAGAAACATCCCCAGCACATGGGGATGCGGGCATGGCTACGTGAGCAAAGCCCAACGATAGCTGGGTTTTCCAGGGAGTTTCTGAATTCGCTAAGCTCCTTCTCTCTCTCTCTCTCTCTCCCCCGAAGTAAATGGTATACATATATGACCATGCCCGCATCCCCATGTGCTGGGGATGTTTCTACAGTTTCAACTGTACACACCTATGGCTGACCTGCTTCGCATCTGAGATAGCAACGATAGTTTTCGGTGATTTAACCTATATCTAATTGCTTGATTACACACCGGTAAACTAACATAGCAATGGAAAATCATCATATTGTGTAGAGAAACCCTGGGAAACCATCAATAATTGATGGATTTTCCATTGCCATGTTAGTTTACCAGAGTCTATCCCATGAACCCATCAGGCAGAAAGCAGCCAGTTTGGGCATTCTCTTGGCCAAGTGGGTGTTCATCAGCATCCGAGATACTGATATAATACGCTGTGGGCATATCATCTTGCACAAACCACTCAGCAGTTGCTGTCATCTTGGCATAGACGGGTGAAGGATCTTCAACCTCCACACTTTGCGGTTTAGATGGCAGCCTCGGCAGATGCAAAGCCCCCGGCGCCTCGGGCCCTCAGCGTAGATGGACTGCATGCTGCAGCAGAAGACTTATTGAAGTATCACACGTGACGTGAATGTGCACAAATGCATATCTATCGACAATGTATATACATGTGTAACCACATGCATATGTCTATCTATTCATCTATGTGTATAGACAAGCTGATATATATATATATATATGTGTGTATATATATACATTTAGGTATATATATATACACTTAGGTATATATATGTATACATATAGGTATATATATATACGTGTGTTTATGCACGTGCATGAAGAATTGTGCAAGTATAAATGCAATATCATGTCATATGACATGATATAAAACAAAATAGGAAATAAGACGTGATATGATATATGAAATCAATTATGCATGATCCATGATGTGATGTTTGATGTGATATGTGATGTGAAACACAGTATGCAACGTGACATGAAATACCAAATGATGATTGATGTGATACATGCCATGATCAGTATTATATGATATGATAGGATATGATAGGATATGATAGGATATGATATGGTATGATATGATATGATATGATATGATATGATAATATGATACGATAATGTGATATGATAGGATATACATGATGGTATTTGATATGAAAGGATATGAAATAAAATGACTGCAAATATGGAATAATATGATTTGATATGATATTATGTATGATATGACCAATGTTTTGATATGTGCAATGATACCTGCTTTGATACATGGTATGAAAGCATGTCATATAATATGTGTTTGCGTGGACGCACCGCTGCAGACCTAGACTTGGACTCAAATGACCCCTGCTTTGAACCAGAAAATGAAAGGTGGCCCAAGCATATGATGTTTCGAGCTTCACATCCCCCGCAGCCGCCACCCTGTTTGATTTGATCTTTGGACATTCTTGCCGGGAACTGATGTCACACCTATTTGAAAACATAAAACTGGTTCCAAACAAAATCACGCTAGCTATCCCTACATCTACCGGTCTAAGGACTGGTTCACACATGTTCAGACCATTCACTGCCCCCACCAACGTCACCAATGGCTGAAATCTCAGCGCTTCATACTGCCGCACTGCCGCGGTACGAGGAAAAGACTCGGCGATGCTTCCGCTCGCGCCAGTGGCCGTCCACAAATCCCAGATTTCGCTCTTCCCAAGCGCCACCAAGTTGTGCTGAGCGCAGGGAGCCGTTGGGGGTTCAAGGTTGCTTCAAATTCATGACGGGCGAATTCCCACGAAAAAATCATATGTTCAGCTGCTGTTGCTTACTTTACTGATGCTGAGTTGTAAGGTGGAAATTCTAATCAGACCATCATCACGCATCATTGGACACCATCGGACATCATGAACCCTTGTTAATCATCATCATCATCATCATCATCATCATCATCATCATCATCATCATCATCAACCATGTCCTCATGATTGACCATCTTTAGCAAGAAAAAGAAGCCAGGAAGTTAGCTCCACTCCTCCACCAAAGCGGCGAAGGTTGAAATCCCAAAGCTTGGCGGCAACTGGAAATCTTCAGGTCATCCACTGGGATTCCGCTGAAAAGGGTGACCATTCCCCACCCAGAAATGTTGCCACAGGTGACCGGTGGCCGGTGACCACCGCATCAAAGGTAAAGTCCAACACCCGGAGATGGCCGCTTCAGCAGGGGCACTATGTAGCAACGATGCATGTATACTGTATGTGTAATACTGGTGCGAATATTTCAGTATCTAAATATGTAAGATCATAAAGATGTATATATATATATATATCGTATATATGGTCCAGTGTTCCTTGGCCCCCCTCCCCCCCCCAGGCATGGGTCATGGGTCCCCCCTCCCCCCCTGTGGTGTGGTAGTTGGGTGGGTGGGTGGGTGGGTGGGGAAGTGGGATGGTATTCTATCAGTTGTATATGGCTATTCTGGAAGCAAATAGCAATACACCCCCCCCCTGTGGTGTTGTGGTGGGGTCGGGTCAGTGAGGTAGTAGCATATAAGTAATGAATTGTTATTAAATCACCAAGATTTGGAACATATAAATAACATGTAAAGACTATAGATGTTTATGGGTAGTAAAAAAGTAGTATTTGGGGAGTATAAGTAATTATTGTATAAATATCAAACAGTTTGATACAATTAGTATGTAAATGAAAAA
>VSDK01017381.1:162330-193936 GCA_009767595.1 Symbiodinium kawagutii | reverse complement strand
CCCCCACAACCCCCAACCTAAAAACAACCAAAAACAGAACAACCACCAACAACCACCACAACACCCAACCTAAAAACAAACAAGGAGACCATGAGAACAAAATGATGAAAATAGTCCTAAAAACCCCACAAGGAAAAACATCAATGGTAAGGAACAAACATTGAACATCAACATAAAACCAAACAAGGCAACATACAACATAACATGTCCTAGGAACCCCCTTTTACCATTTTTTTGGGGGGGGGGGCTGGGAACACGGAGCACGGAACCATATATATAAATACCTATAATCCTAGATATATATATATATATGTATGTATACGCGCATGGTACATCTGTATATCTACGCACATATGCCCTGTCTGCGCATGGTTCAACAAATATAATCCTGATAAATATAGACGGGTATCTATATATATATATATACATATATAATCATATGTGCAAAATCGTGCATATAGCAATGCCATGAGTCACAACTCCCTACCTCTTGTGAACAGTTCATCATGAAAGAGATTTCAGATATCTGCCGTTTTACCTGTGATCATGATACACAGATATGTAAGTCTAAGTCATGCCCATGGGTTTCTTCAAGTGCTAAACCACTCCAAACTATCCATGTTTTGGTTGCCCTGCCAAATAATCTTGGCCACGACGCCAGTCATGTCCCCCCCATGTGCCAAGAAGCAGTGGCTGCTTTTAGGTTTGGCTGCCTTGGACAAGGGGTGACATCATGGATCACCCCTCTTCAGTATTGAAAAATCGTGTTGCGCCTAAGATTTGAGCTATCATGTCATTCCAGTGATTTCGATGGAAAGAGTTCTCGTCCTTCTGGGTGGCAATCGTCGCAATATCCGCGGGGAGCTAAAGCGTGAGTTTCCCAGAGTCAAGAGTCCTTCAAGACGTTCACAAGTTCAGTAGGGACCATCCCAGGTCTGGCTTACTTAGAACAGCTAGGGTTGGTTGCGAGGGGATGCCACTTCCCCCTTGACCACAGCGAAGCTGTGGGAAAAAACGGCAGCTCGACAATGCTGCAAGGAGGGCTGGAGTCCATGCATCTTTCACATGAATCGCCAACAACGATCAGCCAACAAAGAACAAACAATAGCAAAGGTAAACTGCCTAAACCAAACTAAAAGAGCTGCAGGTTCCTAGTCCGCCACAATCAATACTCAACGACTGTGGATTGCTGGAAGACAATCTGCGCGGGTTTCCTCATTGAAAGTTAGTTTGACCTACCGATTGCATGTTGGTGATTCATTGCTGATGAGCTGCAAAAGAATCACCAATTGTCAGCGAGCGATCTATCTGAAGCTGTTCACTGGCTGGGCATATTATTTGGTTGACCATGATCCAATAATGTCGACTACCCGTTTTTTCAAAGTCCTCCCACCAGCTCCTTCATGCCCAGTGGGCTTCAGCCAAGGACTTGTACCGCTCAACCAGTGAGTTCGACGACCATTCCCTGTGACACCCCGGTTCACATCCCAACAATTTTTTGGGGGATGGTGAATGATTTGGATGGTTAAATTTTGGAATGGCTACCAGTGGTTCATACTTGGATGGTTACTTGTTGATCTTTTTGGATAGTTACCAGTTCACTTTTTGGATAGCTACCAGTTTTGTTAATGACTTTTTGGATGGTTCGATTTTTGGATAGTTACAGTACCAATTCAGTTACCATCCCAGTTCACTGATATTCACAACCAGTATGCCAGTATAACATCCCACTTCAGATGTCCCATCACTGGCTGGTAGATCCATGGGATATGGCTGTGGGTCAAAACCCCGTACTCCTGCTTCCCCATCAGTAAGCATTGTTTTCCCTATAGTTTGTTGGTGAACTTATCATGAAATTGGTTGGTTAACTGCTTGACCTATGGCCACATAGTTGGTATATATATCCCCTATAGTTCTTAGTTATCATCCCCTATGATCAACCATTAGCCTGCTAGGCTTCGCCATTGTTGCTGGTTAACTGCTTGACCAGCTCGCCAGTGATTCGCATCTACCAGTGGTTGCCCGCCCAGGCACTTCCATCGCCTGTTTCCGCACCTCACGTGCAGCCGCAGCACCCATGGCTGTCCCGTCCAGGTCCACCGGGTGACCCGCAACCGGGCCCCCGGGTGGATGAGCCAATGAGGGATTTCAACCGGTTGACCTCGGAAGTGTTTGATGGAGATAAGTTAGATTCATCTTCAGTGGTGAATCATGGATGTGAACGCTGGCGATTGGTAGTTACGTTTTGTAGGGTCGATGATGATGAATAGAATGGTTGATTGGAGGATGATTGGTACATGTTCGTTCTGAATGGTGGTTACTTATTGGTTCATTTCACTTGTTGAACCAATGATGAGTGGTTACTTATTGTCTTTCTTTAATCATTGCTGAGATTTGCTGAGCAACTTTTCGAGAGGCAGATTCCGCGACCAAGGTTTTTGTGTGTGTGTGTTCGGGGGAATCAGCGTGTGAACGCGTGGGCTTTTCCCACGCTTGTGTGGGCATTTGCGCGTTGTGACTGTTGCGTGTTTGATACGTTGTATAATTGTGATGACACTGGTGTTTTTATCCAGGCGTAATGGTTTATGAGTGCTAATGGGAGATCAAGCTACTAATAAACCAGCAACTAGCTAAGGGGAGAATGATGGTACTGATGATTTGTGATGGTGGATAATTGCTACTTCAATATATAGCGTTGAAAACACTTTGCCCATGCTTGTAATTGTTCATGAAAGAGATTGCTGAAGACGGTCCAAATTTTGATGCTTGAGACGTCAGCAATCAGCATGCATTGAAGCTGAAGTGAATCATCCGCAGTCGGCAATCCCAGCATTGGGAGGCTGCCGCGTCGAAGAAATCTCCTGCTGAGCCCCATTATAATCCCATAGGAACAAGCCCAGGCCCAGAACTCTGAAATTTCAATCACCAGCAGCCGCCTTTTCATTCTTTTTTCAGCAGCCAAAGTCTTTCATGATCTTTCATGCATCAGGACACGCGCGGTGCTTGGCTACTGCCACATTTGGGCGAATCTAAGGAGGGGCCGCGGCCTCAATTTTCGGATTTGAGGACTGCACATGTAAAAAACAGGAGAAAGCGCACAAAAGACTTGGCAGGCAACCTTGAACAGTCTTTGAGTGTTCCCAGTAGAACCCCCATGCAACTAGTCTTTATCACCCCAGGACGTCTGCTGAATATTTGGGGACAAATCCAGCATGCTTGTCTTGCAAATGGAGCCAGGAAGCTCCCGGGAAAGCTTCAGTCCTCTTGCAGCCTGTGGGCCCAACTTGTTGGGGGCCCCATCTACGGGCGGCGAGGCTCAAACTTTGATTCTCAGCATCTGCAAATCTGCACCTCGACATCGAAATGAATCGAGCGAACCGAGTGGGAGCTGTTTGACCTGGAACACTTTCCCAAGCAAGATACATGACCAAAAGCAACTAGGGGGTGCTGAAATAGGGAACCCCCCAAAAGGGTTGGTTTATTACTATAAATAAATGCCTAATGGTGGATGATTTGGGGTACTCCTATTTTGATATTTTTGAGAAACACCCGAATGGATCAGCAACACAAAGTTTTTCATGTTATCCAATGATGAGTTAGACAGCAAGGTCATGCATCCTCGACAGGCAATCGATGCTGGTCTCCCCTTGTACTCAATGTATGATGATCAGGGAAAACGTTGCGTGGTTTAAATGAGAAGGCAGTCATAAGGAAAACCGCCGTTTCAGGAAAGACTTGACCAGATTTTCCTCCAGAACCTGTCATCTTGCGCAGCAAAGTGATGAGTGCTTCTTTTTCAGAAATCCACTGCATTTGGATGCCTGTAAGACAAACGATTTTCCAGGAATGTAATGAAATCTATGGATTTTGTCTGCTGTGAGATTGCTAGGAAGAGCCGTTCGCGATCGTCGTGAGCTGGCTCCTATCCCCCCAAGGATCGTGGCAACCCATGGTGACATGGTGGTTTTGGCACCTCGAGGGTGAGCTATCCCCCACTTTCAATGGCTCCGAAAACTTCGCAGGCACAAACTCCCGGTTCCCTCTACGGTGAAACATTGCTTGCATGCTTGCATCATTGCATATCATTGCCCGTACTTCTCCATCTTCTCCTCGTTTTACATCAACTTACTCCTCTCCGCGGCACCCTTCAGTGCCCCGCTGCGACTGGTTCCTACGAAAGGAGGAACGCACATTGCCTTGGCCACAAAGCTCGGGTCCCGGAGCTAAGCACTGGTTTCCCATGGATGGGATGCTAGACGGTGAGGTCCTGCTAAAAGGTGAGGTCCCCTGGTCATGAGTTGGTACATAAGCCATTGAACTCCAGATATATCTACCATCACTGGTAGTGACCCTCGTTATGAATCAACAGAGGGAACGATTGGAGGCCCACCTTGCAACTCTGAACGCACAAAAAGCCCAAACAAATCCCAACGGTTCATACTCGGTCCTGCTGTGGCCACCGCTTGG
Organism: Symbiodinium kawagutii; assembly: GCA_009767595.1. NCBI lineage: Eukaryota > Dinophyceae > Suessiales > Symbiodiniaceae > Symbiodinium > Symbiodinium kawagutii. Next base: position 189,469 of record VSDK01017381.1, on the reverse strand, counting down.
GGTACGAAGTTGGGACTGGGAAACCAACCAGAGGGGATGGCTTGAGACCGCAAAGGTTCCATCAGTCTACAAGTTTTATTGGACCCTGAATCGTGATGAGTGAATCCGAATGGATCATCCAAGTTTCAAGAGATGAGTGTTTCTAAAAATAGGGGTACCCCCAAATCATCCACCATTCGTGGTAGAAACAAAAAGAACAAACATTTTTGAAGGTCCCCCAACTGGCTTGAGACATGCATGCAGTATCTGGCGGCATCTTGCGACCAATGCTGATCTCCTCAGTACCCCCGCCCCTCTCGCATGGCTAAATCCAACTTCTGCTTTAGGATCTCAAAGCTGCTGTACCTGGAACCGAAGAGCTGGAGATCGATGGGCTGCATCCCTGAAGTGCGCCTAGAATCATCGTCTGTTAACCCCGAAGATGTGGAGCTTTCCCTACAAAACCAAGGAAACCGGGTGGGTTAACAGGGGACCTGAATTTCCATACGACCTTGGAGATTCCGCAGGCCAGTAACTCAGTAGTTCACAATGAAAAAAAGGCAACTGCAATCGCTGAGTCCGTATTTCAATGTATCTCACTTAATTCATCCAACTGAGTTCTCCTTGTTCACCATTCATTCGCTAGATTCATGCAATTGAGTAACTCATCTCGTTCTCAAAAAGATCATCAGCTGCGAAGTGGCTGGTGAAGGTGCTCTAAATTGATGATTCAGTATCTTCTCGAGTCATCGTTGACAAAGTAACGCTAGGATGCGCATGACATAGGGGATGCTAAGCCATCATCTTGCGAATCTTGACTCGTGATGATTGACAGGGATGCCAGCCCAACACTTTTTACAGACTCGTGGAGATCGTGAACTGGCTGTGGGTCAATATTAACCAACCAACTAATGGGGGATAATAACCAACAATAACAGGGAAATTAATGATTAATGATAGGGGAAACCAGGGGTACAGGGTTTCCACCCACTGCCAACTCTAGCATATCTTGTACAGTGAGACGTTAACTCATAGTTGAAAAGCCACTGAAGCCAAAGGGTATGTATGAATCGGATGAATCATAGAGAACTCAAGCATATCCCACAAGGATCTTGCAGCCTTCATGGTTGACAAAAACTTTCCCGGAAGGTATCGAATTTAATGATGGTTATTCACAAGGGATACTAACCAGCTATAGAATCAATTAAATTATGATTAATTACATGTAATTATCTACATACGTATAGCTGCTAATGAACAGACCAAGTATGGTCAACTAAACTGACCGCTGGGAAACAAAAAACTATCTCAATCTATCTCATATCTCGAACCCTGATTCACTCCTAAGCTATTCTCAACCATCAAATATTCATGGATTGACCATCAATGAACCATCACGAAATAATCATCAATGAACAATCGTCGACCATCGTTCACCACAAATTACAGCAAGCATCAATGAACTACATTTCCTAAATTCCCCGCTGCTACTGGTTGGTATACCCCATCATCGACCATCATCAACCACATCTAATTGCAACTGCTATCTCTCAACTATGCACGTTCCCTCGCGCCCGAGGTCGGAGTCGCACTCTGGCAACTTCAAATAGTTCGCACAGGTCATCACCGATGGCATGAAGTCGTCTGCCCTGGCGACGGGTCGATAGCTAGGCTCCAGGCTGGCTCTATCAGTGAGTTGGGAAACTCGAAACAGCGAGTAGGGAAGATGTGGGAATCAATTGTGGTTGATCATGGTCAATTGGATGACGGCTAATAGTCAATGGTATTCAATGATGATTGATGACGGTTCTTCATGGTTCATGACGGTGATGCTTAGTGAGTGTTACTATATTGGAAGGTCCATATTGATAAACTGGAAATCGAAACAGGAACTGTCCTGATGGTGCCCTGTGATAATTATCAAGAAGGAAACCCTCAATACTAGTAATTACTTATTATTGAGTACTGATTCCTTGATAGTAGTACTGAATGTACTGGCTATTTTCATATCATAATCAGTACTGATATCAGGTAATCACTATCAACATCAGTAACTACCGATATCATACCAGTACTAGTACCACTGCCACTGGGTAAACCTGGCGGTCGTGGTGACCATGAAGGACTGGTTGCCCAATCACAAGCACTCAATCCACAAGTTTGTGATATTTCAGCGGTGAACCCCTGCGACCAGCAATTTCCGCTGGTTCTTGGAGCTCATGGAAACATAGGTGTCTGTGTAGAAATATGCATATAAAATGTTTATGTGGTGATATTTAAACATATATATATATATATATTATACATATATGTAGTGTGTATGTATGCGCGTATATGCTTGCACTGGCAAATGCGTACCATGTACTGCCTGTGTGAATGCACCTCAGAATGTGAACCGGCAAAGCCGCTGGCCCTGATGACTTCTCAAAATGAACAGCAGCCCTTGGACGAACCGGGATCGACAAACAAGGCTGAAGAAGAGCTACCAGAAAACCCGGGACAACCTCATGATACCACCATCGATCATTGTTAGCATTGCGGTATTCACCGGGGCCATCCATCCGGAATCATCAGCCATGATTAACCGTGATTGACCATCATCAACTGTGATTTACCCTCTAATTCACCATGACTTACCATCAAGTAACCATGTCTAGTTTGGGGCAACAACCATGATCTATGTGGAGGCATCAATTCTGACCTTGAGGGCAGGATAATCACATACAATAACTATCAATCATGATTAACCATGCACCGTAATCCACATCAAGGGAGGGATGGTTAATCATTGACCACCATGGTTGTAACCATTCTCTAGGGATGCTTTGAGCCACGACCACCATCATGGATCAACTAGCGCCAGGGGTGCGTCAGAGGAGCGGTCGGAGCTTCCTGCCAGGGCGGGAAAAAATGCCAGGGCCAGACTGGGCCCTGAGCATTGCATTTGTGCTGAGTGATTCTTTGCAACCGTAGGGAATAGATGGGAGTAGAATGGTTGATGCTACATCCTGCTTAATGATGAATCATGGTTAGTGGCTAATCATGCTTCATGAAAGCTGCATTGCCAAAACCAGCAACCAATCATGGCTACTGTCGCATGGCACCATGCTTGGTTGGTCCAGTGATGTACACCCGAATGATCCTCCAAAAACGGTTCCCGAACTGAAGGGGCAAACTGCAGTTGGCTGCTCCAAAATGATGGGCTGCTGTTGGCAACCTGAAACCCATGGGGTTGTCCATACATGGTGGTACCCTCAACATCCCTCAACCATCCCAAGAGTGGGCATTTTTATTGGGAAACCAACCGGCTCTTGGGCTACATCAGTGATGGATCGGCATGGCGAAAAACGGTCCCTCCCATGGCACCTTTTTGACCACGGTCAAAGGCGGCTTTAAGCCTCCGAAACCACCCAGAGGCAGCGTCGGAGCACCTGAGCGGCCCCTCAAGTCCTGGCCTCTCCCAACCATCAGAGTGTTCTGAAGAGAATGCTGATTGAGAATGAGGACAGTGAGGCAGATTTCTACAGATTTGGTGAGGGAATTCTGGATTTTTGAGCTGGTGGAGAATGAGTATTCTTAAATTGATAAATTTGGTGAATGAATGGTTGTTTTTTGTGGTGTTTTTGTGCTTTACCTGATGGGATTTTCAGACTTGGATGTGTTGTGCCCTATGCCAAAGGTTAAAACGAACGTGCCTTCCATTGTGATCCAGAAATCACGGTTCTGAAGCAGCAACAAAGGATGGATATTGATTCAAACTGACCCTGTGCCCTGTGCCTAATCATTATGAAGCACCAACCAGGGATCGATATTGAACTACACTGACAGCCTCAAACTCCACTGCCCATCTGTGGAATCACTGAGCAGCAAGCCAGTGGCGAACATCAGAAAGTTTCGCCTGTCAGTTGCGCCACTGGCAATGCTGCGGTATGCCACCGACGAGCGCCGCGGTATGCAACTGACACGTAGGGATAGCACTTGTAACCATAACATTGGGAACCCACAGGAATACCAAGCAGAGCTCCAGATCAAGTCCAAGTTTGGATCCAAGGTTCCAGCCATGGCTGAAAAGTCCCGTTTGGACAAAAGGTCCTGCGGGAAGTCCTCATTCAAGGCTGGTTTATTACTACAAATGGCTAATAAACTGGATGATTTGGGGGTCACCGATTTTGATAAACACCCAAATGGGCAATATGCAATGGCTAAGGATGGTTGATTTTGGCTAACAATGATTGATGCCACTGATGGTAACAAGCGATACATGAAGTCATCAATGAACGAAGTAACTACTCACTGATATTCAATCAATTCCTTCGAACTATACTGATGGTAAATAATGGTCACATATGGTCACTGCTCATTGAATCACCAAATCGCTACGTCCTTCCCTTGGGGACTTTGGTCTCCTAATCGATCCCGCTTCGGCCTGTTGTCCGGAGAGAGCTCTGCAAGGAATGTCAGCAAGTCCTTGAAACACCTGCAGCACTTCGGCTTTGAAGCCACGGTGTCTTACCCCGTGCCACTCCAAAGTGGCCATATGGTGGTTTCTCAAAATGGGGATCCCCCAAAATGGTTGGTTTATTACTATAAATGACTAATAGTGTATGATTTGGGGGTACCCCTATTCTGAGAAACTGCTATATCAGTGCTGTGCCCATTTTCATTGACCACCCAAGACTGGTTCGTGGTTGAACCATCGCGTCATGAAAAACATTCGTCAATCATTTGCGAATCCATTTGGGAAATCAAAATGCCTTATTAAACCACCAACTAAAAGAGTAACCCACCTTTTCAACCATAACTGAAAGGTCAGCTCTTCTAGGATACATGCTTTGCATGTAGATGCTGGCGTGATTGGCCTTTTCAACCATGGTTAAACAAATGGTTAAGCTGTACTACGCCATTAAGCATTCATCGCCCAAACTTTTTCACCGACTGCGCCTCGATTCTGCGGTGTAACCATGTTGCGCCTGGCGCGAAAGTGGTGAAGAACCAACCACTCTATGCTGGTTGTGGAGTTATGCTTGGTTTATTGATGAGTAACAATGGTTGTTAACAAGGGGATGATGAACAATTGTAGGGGATATATATTTAGATGGATATACCAAGTGTAATGGTTGGTCTAGTATTAATGGTTCACAGTAGGTGATTTGGGAGACCACCAAATATCAACTGTTGTGTTGCCACTGGCAATGCATTCAACCGGGCTCACGTCGGTGCCTTGATCTTCGACGAGAGGTGCTCCATGTTCCAGAAAGAATCCTCTTGAACGGAGGAGCCCACAATGATAAAAGCCAATTCCTGCCGAAAGCCACGGAAAAGCCATGCTTGGTGGTTGAACCACCATGTCATGAAAAATATGCGTCAACCAACCAATAGTCAATAATTACTAGGGAAAATAAAAAATGCTTAAAACCACCAGTCAGCTGTGGCTTGTGCATTGCTCAAGAGTCGCCTCTGGATCAAGAATTGCGGACACGGAGCTAGATGTCAGTTGGTAGCATCGATAGATTTTAGCGGAATCCACTGCCGTCGAGTGTCGGGTGGCAATAAGGCTAAGACATGCATACATGACCAAGAAAGTTATTCCATTCTCATGGTTGGCGAATGTGCCTTCAAAGTCCCGTAGGACAGTTGAAAAAAATCCTAGTGACGAGTTCCATCTACACATGAAATTTCTATATCTATAGTGTACAAACATATAAATAGATCAGGGAATTCCCATATCATCAGACATGATCCTCTGCCACACAGTTGGTATCCCCATAGGCTAGCCTGGTACCCTGGCTGTTCACGTCCCTTAAACCTAAACATGTTTTGGATGGTTCAGAGTCCAAAATGCTGTAAGCCCCAAGTCACTGTTTTGCTTTCCCATCTTTGGTTACCATGCCACAATTAAAGTGGACAAAGTGGACAAACCAGTCACAAAATGGCTGTGGGTCAAAACCCTGTACCCCTGCTTCCCCCACCATTCACCATTGTTCTCCCTATGAATTGGTTGGTGAACTTATCCCTCATCATTGTTGGTTAATATTGACCCCTAGCCAGATGCCTAAGGTCCTACTCTGCCTCACTTGGCGTGGCTGGGTTGCTACGGCGCCTGCTCGGACCAAATGCGGCAGGTGTCCAGGGGAAGAAGCTCCTTAAAGGCCTCGGAAAATGTCCCAAGTGAGCGTGGCTGGGCGTGGCTCAGTTGCGAGATGTCAGGGATGGGCCATAAAAATGGATCATCACTGAGGCTTAACAAGGGTGAAATACAGTATGGCGACTGATAAGCCATGGGAACCTCAGTTGTAGAAAATACATGGTCGATGAGGTTTGATGAGGGTGAGATATGCTTGATGTTGGTTGATAATGATTGAGATGGATGGTTCTACCAACGAAACAAGGATATCACAACTACAAAAGTTCATTTGTGCTCGATTGGTGGTGAACGAAAAGTTGACCAGTCCTTTGACGTGTTTGAAACATGCTTGATACTGCATTGACAAACACATGACAATGGTTGACAACTGATACGAACCCTTTACGTTTGGTCATGGTTGACACCACGAGGAACGATTGCCCCTGTCGTTCCTGGTTTCCTTACTGGTTTCCCCAGCTCAGCAGCCGATCACAGCAACGACTTCCCAGCTATCCCAGCAGCCATGCCCCAAGAAACAGGATCCGATCCCACCCAAGGAAAGGATCCAAACCATTCCAAAACACCATCTGTCGATTCAGAAATGTATGCTGAAACGCAGTGACTTCCTTCACGTCCACTCAGCACCAAGCTTGCGCAGCAGCCGTGGACATTTTCGCATCCCATGAATGGAAAGAATTCCAGCTTTCCATTCATGTCCCAGTACAGCTTTTCTTCACTCACAGTATGCTTGGATGTTGTCAATCACATCATGATATTTTTGGCGCGAAACGTTATGAGCTCCTAGTTCTGATAAGATACCCATGCTGGGGGCAGCTTTTTGCTAGCCCCAACCAGCGATGCACTATGTCCTGGTGACATGCTTGTGGATCCCCAGGTGGCACGGCTACACCAGGATTCGGACAAGAAATCTTGGCAACTTGACCCCCAAAAAGGTGATCAACGCTGAAGAATTTCGGGTGCATGCCTTCTCTCATGGCTGTGGGTCGTAACTAACCATCCCAAAGCTATGGGTACGTGACCATCACCAACACAGACTAGCAGCTGGTCATCGGTGTTCAGGTCAACAGGGTATTGACCCAGAGACATATTAACAATCAACTATGATCATTCTATGATCATTGTTAGTTGTTGGTATTGACCCAATGAAATTTTAACAATCAACTAAGATCATTCTCGATTATTGCTAGCAATCCGCCACCATTCAACATTGTCATCGTTCATTGCTAGCCGTGATTAATCGCTGTTCAGGGTTGAGAGGTGCTAGGGAAGTGTTGCCAGCAATAATAAGTTGGTTACCAGCTACATAGGGAATCATATCCCCCAAATGACCGCTATAAACTCACAACTGTTACAGTAACTGTTTGCTTCATTGGTTCACCTGCCATTACTGGTTGCTTCCAGCCGCGGGGTCAGGCTGTCCCCCCGGGCACCACACCGAGCGGAAGGCATCCAATTGTGCAGCCACAGCTTCAACCAAGGACACCTAGGGGAGGGACCGGAGGGATGCACCCTGAGCATCTCTGGGTCCCTGGTCGTAGTTCGGGGCTTTCTGTGGTCTTGTACATGCTTAGTGTGATAACTTACATCTTTGAACATGTATTGATACATATAAATATGTAGTATACGTATATATATATATATACATTTGATATATATATATATATATTAATATATATATATATAAACAGTAAAATAAATATATATATATATATATATATATATACGTATGAATATATTCACATAACTGTACATATGTGCATGCATTGAGGAGTGTTCATACTTTCGCAACGCCTGTAAAGTGTGTGCGTATGTGTACACGTACGGAAAGTTATTAGTTGTTGGTAGAAAAAGCAATCACGAAGTAGCCAGTACCTGTAGTATACATTTATGTGTATGTGCACTGAACTATGGATGCATATGCACATATGAATACATTTACACATGTAATCATACATATATACATATATACATATATACATATATACATATATACATATATACATATATACATAAATACATATATACATAAATACATATACATATATATTTATATATTTACATATATACATATTTACATATATACAAATATAAATACATATATATACATATTTACATATATACATATATAAATACGTATGTTTACATAAATACATATATACATATATACATATATACATATATACATATATACATATATACATATATACATATACATATAGATGTAAATACATATATATACATATACACATATACATATATATGTATATACATATATATGTTTATACATTCAAATATATATACATATACATATACATATATATATATATACATACATACATACATATATACATATATACATACATACATATAAATGCGCATTACATGTACACATCAATGTCTATGTGTATATTATGTATGTATGTGTATATATATATATGTGTACGTTCGTGCAAACACATATGCTCACACATACCTACCTACATGCATAAATTCCTTTCATGGCAGTGCATTACGTTACATTACATTACTTGGCATTACATACATACGAGCAGTGCGCACATATATGCATATTCTGTAAGTAAATACATAGAATATATATGATCGTACACACACATACACACTAAGGGCATACATGTACACGTACACGCATCTCTCCATGCAAATACATATGCATATATATATATATTATATGTATTTAAGCATGTAATATATTTATATGTATTTATATATATATACATGTATTTATTAATATATATATACATGTATTTATTAATATATATATATGTGTGTATATATGACTGTGGGTCAAAACCCTGTACCCCCCGTTCCCCTATCATTAACCATTGTTTTCCCATTATATACTCTTGTTGATTGTCATCCCCCAGTATTGTTTGCGACTATCGACCCATAGCCATATAGTTGCTATATATCCCCTATAATTGTTAGTTATCATCCCCTATCAACCATTAACCAGATATTAATGATTGGTCAACTGCCTGACACATAGCCATATAGCTGGTATGCCCCCATAACTATTGTTTGTTACTACTGACCCATAGCCTTTGTTATGCCTAGGTTTTACACTGCCTCACTTGGGGTGACGGCTGGTTGGGCTGGCTGGTTACGGCCTCCACGACACGGCGCAAATACTCTGCACGGTTGTCACCTGCAGCGGATGATCAGCAGGATTGTGAGCGATGATGAATCGCTCGTGGTTGTATAAATGATGGTCAACTAATGGGTAAATCATTAGTTGTATCAACTAATGATGGTCAACTAAATGATTATGAACTGATGGCTAAATGGTCAACTATGGACAACTGATGGTGATTAGCCAGTGGTTGCTAAGCATGATTATCGCTGTTAAGCATCATTGCACCGGTTGACCATCGCAATGGTGATTAGAGAGATTGGTGGTTGTATAAATAATTATGAACCGGTTGTTCAATGATGGTGAACTGATCGTTAAATGGTGGACAACTGATGGTTCCATGATGTCTATGCCAGGTTTAGGATGGTAGGTCGTGTGCAATGATGAATGATAATAATGATCAAGGACTGTTGATTAATGATGATTTGCGCAGCACCTTTCTTGCTAGCAACCAAGCTTCGCAGCACTCTTGGTGGTTGATAATCCTTAGCACTTGAATCTCGTGTACAAGGAACGTCGTCTTGTCAATCTCTGATATGCTCGCTATCATTGCGACTAAGAAGAATGCTCGGCGATCCCGTGGTGCTGCTTACATTCGTGCGAAGCCACGGGTAGGTCCATATTCCACTTCAGAAAGGTGTCGCCGCCGAAATCAACAGCAATGCCAACTGATTACAAGCCATCCCACACACATCAGTCAATCAAACATCCCAAATGCCAGGGAAAAATCGAAAACATTTCAAACCCACCAACCAGCCAACTATGGTTAACCAACCAACCATGGTTGCTTGAAATTTAAAATTGAACACATGTGGCAGCAAACGTCCAGCCCGCAGCTGGTCAGCTGACCTGTGACATTGATGCTGGCACCACCGGGCTTCAACTCGATTTGGGGATATCCTGAGCCACGGCACGGTTGCCGCCAAGGCTTCCCCGCAGCGGTGCATACCGAAAACATAAGATTTATACATACATCTATGTAGGTGTAAAAGCAATGTACTGTGGTGTACATACATGGTGTTATGTACATAGAAGCAACGATACACTTGAGGATTCATATGCACTGATAAGATCTGATAAGCAATGCGCAAATGATTCGTACTTTCTGGCACTCCACGGTGTCTTCTCCTGAGCGCAATGTAAGGGGGTCCTAATATCGTTCCATATCGATACATCTGTGCATCAGCCACCAACAACCCAAGCATCCGCTGGATTGCTCCAAGATCTCTCAGAAGCCACCACTGGGCTAGGGGTCGATCAGCCAGACTGATATAAATCTTTGCAAAAACCATGATGGTTACCCTCCTGTGCGAATTGAACCCCGTCACTGGATGGTTCTTTTGGTACGAGTAAGACATGGTGGTGTCTCAAAATAGGGGACCCCTCAAATCATCCAGTTTACAACCCATTTATAATACTAAACCAAGCATTCTTGGGGTTCCCATGTGTGAGAAAAACGCCATATGGCCACGGTATTGCCATGGTCCATTTCCAGGTTCACAGAGTGTTCTTTGTCGTGACTTGGGGCCCCCGCCTGGCAGTGTGAAGTCCAAACAAAGCTGCTCCACACTGCTGCCGTCCATGTCACGAATGTTGGCCAGCGAGGAATACAACTGGCCACATGCAGCGAATGAGTTGATAGATTTCTATGATAGATTTACATGGCAGTGGGTCAATATTAACCAACAGGAAAAAGTGGAGTGTCCATTGACAGGGCGAGACAGACAGAAAAGTTTAGTGTCTATTGAGAGATGTCAGGGCAAAAATGATTCTTCTACAGTTTCAGAACTCATGTGCACGATGATTCTTTTGGGATTGGTTCAACCAGTAGACATCATTCCAGGGATGTGGAGAAAAGATAAAGGATCGAAAGAAACATCCCACGACAACAACGGGTCCCTTGGCATTTCCACTACTGGTTCATAGATGTTCATAGTAATCCTCCCTCTAAACTGGGGTGAAAGTCGGTGAGGGCCGTAGTCAGTGATGGCTCACAAGTTGTTGATGGCTCACTGCACCCGGCGCCTCTGGATCAACTGCACGAAGTGATTCTTGCGAAAGGGGCGCAGTGCCTCAAGCTGCTGTGCCCCCCTGGTCCCTCTACAGTCCTGGAGCCCTCCAGAAACAGGACACAGCTGGAAGATGCTGGAAGGTTACAATCATTCTATGAGGCTGCAGGGGTTGCGCTTGACATACTTGGTGACTGGCGTCAAACTCAAAACGAGCAAACTTCGCTAGTCCTTCATTCTAGCGAAGAATCATGCGCTCCCCACCCCACTTCAGGGCAGGAAAGTGCCAGTGATTTCCGATGCTTCTAGAGCACTGGATCCAGACCTGTGTAGCCCTTCACATCCAGGAGAAAGAAAAAAATGGGGGTTTCTTGAAATGGGGCGGCCAAAAAATGCTTTCTTTATTACTATGTATGTATATATATATATAAATGGTTGTTAAACTGGATGATTTGGGGGTACCCCTATGACTCGAGAAACGCCCAAATGACTCATCCTGTTGGCTGTTGAGATGTGAACTACACACATCCCTGGCCAGTATCAACTATCATGATCTTACCATCTGGGCATGGGTCAATACCCTGTTCCTCTGGTGAACATCCCATGAAAATCAATCAAGGTCAGCATAGTGTAGCACTTGGGATGGTTGGTTATGACCCATAGCCCATAGCCATATGCTTTTCACGCATCATTCATCAAGCGTCTGGCTGTGAGTACCCCTGGCTGTTCACGTCACCTAAAAGTCTAATTCTTGGGTGTTCACCTATCCATGACCGTTGCTTGGTAGAGCCCTGGCCATACCACATGGCGTTCACCACGCATCGCACGTCCGTCGAAAGCTGTGGGTGGAACCAAGGACAGATCTCCAAAAGGCAGGGTGCAGCCTTGGACAAAGGCATGATGCCGTGGCAGTCGTTGCAATTGGAGTCGTTGAAGGTGGCAGCCGAAATGCTTTTCATGGCGCCTGTAGAGGTTTGACATCCAGGTTTATGAAGAATGGTCAATATTGACCATCAATAATGGTGGATAATATCCAACAACCTATAGGGAAAACAATGGTTGATGGTAGGGGAACCAAGGGTACAGGGTTTTGACCCACTGCCATATATGTCAGTACTTGCTCATAATGGTTAAAGAATGGCTGAGCGGCTGGTTAACGATGACTCGTCGTGGTTGATGGCTGATGATGACGTTGATAATGGCTTGGCTAGAGCTGGTTTATATCCAAAGCTACTGGCTGGCGATCATAGCTCCCTTCAGTGGGGCATCGAGTCTTAAGAAAGCCAAGGATGTACGCAATAGGTGGTATATAAGTTCCCTGATGAAATAGCAGTGTCGAAGCTGCCTGGTGCTTCTCTGTCGTAGCAAGTTGGCTTGGACTCAGAACCCCTACAAGTATAACTCAACTGGTAGTTCTGCCCAGCCAAGTTAGACTTCAATCGACTCATCAATGGTTGGGGGCCCATCTTGTAGGTGGTCACACGCCTCGCCCCCCTGGGCTGGCGCACTGGAGGTCCACGAGGCGACTGTCGATGATGCACTTGGCGACGATTTGTCCCAACAGCCTGGAATGCGACGAAGCATGGCTTCAAGGAGTGACCCCGAACCATCAGGAACCAATGGTTAGTAAAGGTTAGTTCGTGATGGTCTAGTGATCAAGAACCAATGGGTAGTAAGATATAAAATCTATGGTTAGTAATTGTTGATGGAGGGTGAATTTACGGCCCATTGATGGTTGATTGCTGGTAGTAGTGGTCAACAACGGTGTTTGACCAAAGTATTCACCATTTTTACGCAGCACCATCAATTTACACTTTTACCTTGAAATGCAGTCACATAACCTTCATTCACCTTTAGTAAACATGACGAATCATTTCATAGCCCTCCGGCATCCGCAAAAGGTCCCCCTGAAGAAAGGCAGTGATTAACCACCAGCATTCTCAACCAATGCTGGGGTATATGATTCTCTGGCCATAGCTCAATACAACGATCCGAATCGATACATGAACATCCCATGGTATGTCAATTGGTCCGCAATGCGCAATGCTGTTCATTCCTAACAGGAGCCTCTGAAATAACCTGTTCACCAGGCGTACTGCCGCTGCCCCATGTCATCCAAAGTGAATGCGACACCTTTCCAGAAGGCTTCCGCCCACCAAAGATCCTGCTAGGACTCAGATTTTAAAGTCAAGGGCCTTCCAAAGCTCTGTAGGTAGTTTTGGGCAATTTTGGGGCGGGCAGCGCACTGCAGTGACAGCTTACAGGATCTGCATGGCCTGAATCTCTCCAGGATTTGCTGAGCAGCCTTCACGGGCGGACATTTTGGCTGCGCTGGTTCCAAGATTAGGATCCACAAGAGATGGCAACCCCAATCCACAATTTTTTACGGGAAAATATGGGACAACCACCGATCCTTTTGCCGGACAAGAGTCATGGTCATGCTCCGATCTACAAGTCCACCATGGTCGACCCCAGTAGAAGATCAGGGGAGGAAAGTGCAGATGCTGTACAGGGTGCACTCCACAGCTTCAAACTGCCAGCGTTTCTCGGTTCCGCCAAGGCCAGGTCCGCCTGTTCGCCGCCAGCCCGGAGCCACTGAGGATCCCAGGGTGCTGGGAAGAGCCTCAGATGTGTGCTTCAGCTGGGGATGGCAGCGCCAACCAACCCAACCAACCCAACCAACCCAACCAACCCAACCAACGCAACCAACGCAACCAACGCAACCAACGCTTTGCTTCAACCTTTGCAACTACTTCTCTTCAGCGCATTGATTGTGGGCACTGTGGTTCTCAGAATCAGGGATTGTTTTTGGATTTTCATGATTCCATGAAAAATACGGGACGGTTCTATATGCTCAATTCTCAAATCACATCAATGTGTACATTTGTTGTCAGCGATATTCAGGTGAAGATCTTGGAGGTCGTCAACAGGTACGGGCGCCCATATCAGCCCATGTAGATCTGCATGTACACAGATGTACGGGTTCAATCCGGATTCATAAGCAACAAACTCTGGATTCCATGGATCTGCCTCAGGATCAACATGATCAACCCTGCCATCGCACCCTGATCTTCAGAATTTCCCACGGTTGACATGTGGCTATGGGTCAATATTAAGCAACAATAATGGCTTATAATAACCAACCAAATCATAGGGAAAACAATGGTTAATGATAGGGGAACCAGGGGGACGGGGTTTTGACCCACATCCATGTGCCTGTCCATAAGCCTGTCCCAATGCTAGTTCATGCCTTCCCGACACCGCCAAAGTTCTCTTATCCATGGGGGTAGATAGAGGATACGCTCTGGCGAGCCCCTGTCATCGTTCCCCTGGGCACCCCACATGCCAGCAGGCACATTCTTGCAGAATAGCGTGGGCGTAGACGTCCTGGCGTGAAGTGTCTCTTACGGTGAATGGATGGTAGAAAGCTGCTGAAACACCCATGCATGTGTAGTCTCTATAATATATGCACATATTTATATATATATATATATATGTAAATATATATATATATATATTATGTTTATATGTATCTATTTATTTATGTGTTTATTTATTGGTTTATTTATTAGTTTATCTATTCATTTACTTTTTTACATGTACATATAAAAATAATATCCCATGAATCCCCATGATGTAACGGCATTCGTTGCTTCTTTCATATATGTTCCCACGAGAAGTTCTTCGTTACCTCAACGGACCTGTGAGCCAGGCTGTGTCCAACGATCATCAAACCCGGAGATGGGCAGCGCGCAAGCAGCTGTCTCTCGGCAGATTTCTATGGAACTGGCTGGGATCTGACTGCAAATGGCGGGCATAGCCCCGAATCCAATGTCAGCTTCAGTGGCATCTCATACATCATCTGATCATTTGGGTTTACTGAGTGTATGCTATTCTCATCCTGTTTCCTTACCTATCAACACCCAAGGGCCCCAAGGGCTCGACTCACAGGCTCCTCAGGTGTTCAGAGACTTGAGCATAGAACTCCAAGGTAGGACCAGAGCCAGTGCCAACCTGCGTCCAGCTGTATCAGTTGGACCATTCGCAACGGATCGCGAACTTGTAACCTAAAGTAGCTTCGCATCGGGCGGTTTCTCAAGTCAGAGGGGACCCCCCAAGTTATGGTGGGCTTATCACTAAAAATGATTGAGCAAGGATGATTCATCTAGCTGATCTACCTGATCTACCTGATCTCAGCATCGCGATTCTCCAGATTGGTCATGTCTTGGAAAGCTGAAAAAGAAAAGATCATCTGTGTAGACCGAGCTGGAACCGCTGGTAGCCAGTGGAACACCAGAGAGCAGAAACTACCAGTTGATCCTGTTCAGCCCCAAATCTTCCACAAGTCACCGGATTCACTGGCGAGTGGGAAATTGGCTCTTACGAACTGGCCTTCCATTAGCTATCGGCTTTACTGTTTGGAAGAAGGCGGATCCACTTCATTCGCTGCCAGCCATGACAGCACCGTGCCTCTCCGACATATTCGATTTCAAGCCTCGGAGGCTTGACGAATCAACTGTAATTAATCATGATTGGTCTTTACAAATCAGTGAAATTGTGTTTTCTCAAAATAGGGGTACCCCCAAATCAACCCTTTATGAACCATTTCCAAGTTTCAACCAACCATAACTCGGAGGTCCCACATGGCTTGTGAAACCTCCATATGTACACATACCTCTACACTCCGTTCAACCTGCTCCTGAGCCTCCCAGCAGTGCATTGCCAGAGGAGTAGAGGTTCATCACTTTCACCTGGATACGCAAGCTGCCGAAATGCTGGTTTTTTAGAATAGGGAACCCCAAAGTTGTGGCCGCTTTAGATACTATTAATGGTTTCTATTGGATGATCTGGGGGTACCCAGATATTTTGAGAAACCAGCAAGTGATGGTCAATAACGATTAGTTCATGGTTAGCGAATGATGCTTCATGGATGTGAATGATGGTCAATTACTGATGGTTGATTAGCGATGGTTAGTTGTGATGATTCGCTAATGATATCAATGACGGTCAATTGCGAAGTGTGAGCTTCCTTGTAGCTCCTTGGCGCTCCCTTTAAAGGGCCATGGGGATATCCCTGGCTCCTCAGCTCCCTCCCAACCACCAGCCGGTTGATGATGCTAATGTATACCGTCACCTGTCACTGATGCCGCTGCTCGGTATTCCAGAAGATACGGAAGGTCTTCGCAGCCAGTTTCACAGCCATGGAACCAGCGAACAAAATGAGAATCATCCTGGCAAGCATAGCCCTTCCAAGTGGTGGTTATCAACCATTTATAATGGTTAATCGTAGGGAATAGTGAGCAACAATAGTAGGGGACGTACCGACTATTTGGTGGGTTTCTCAGAATAGGTAACCCCCAAAGTTATGGTTGGTTTATTACTAAAGATGATTAATGATTAATACAAAGGATGATTTGGGGGGGCTCCCATTTTGAGAAACACCCAAACAGATTCTTCAACCAGCTAAGCAAGAGTGGACCTCAACCAAAAATATCTTCACTGATAGGCCAGAAGCAAAGATCAGATGTTGCATTTGAGCAAGCAAACAAATGACTGTAATGCAACCGACCAGTTTTTGTCTGGTAATTCAACATGGCAATGGAAATTTCCACCATAACCATGGATCGTTTTCCATTGCCATCTTTCTGAATCTACTGGAGTGTCACCATGATGGTAACCATTCTTAATAGTAATCATCATTAATAGCAACCATTGTGGTAACCAGTATCAACCATCTATGTTGATAAACCAACCATTATCAATAGTAACCATTACTTTTGTGGTAATTAACCATCAATTATCACCATTATCAATATTGATTAATTAATTGATATTAATGGTCACCAGAGAAACCATTCGCCACGTTGGTTCCTCCACGAGAACCTTTGCACTCTGAGTCCAGTTACAGCGCTGTCTAGAAGCCGCTGCCGGGAGATGCGCACCTGTCGCCCCCGTTTCGTGGGACACCACGATACGGAGATCGCCACGCGCTACGAACCATCAATAGGTCATCACTCATCAAATTATCATGGTTAATAAGCATTGTCATGGTCGATTGTTGCTTCATAGTCATCCATAGGCAATAATTCGGAATCAATAGGTCATGCTTCATGGTTGCTCAATAAGCAAACTATGAATTCATGGCACCATGAACTGTTGAGTGGTTGGTCAAGATTAATTTGTTGGTTAATGATGGTCAATAATGGGTAGGGACCAAACTATTAACCATCATGAATCATGAATGGTAAATTGAAGGTCAAGAGAAATTCCCATAACCATCAATAGGCGTCATGAGTCATTGGTTGCAAGAAATAACCATCAATACGCATGACTGACCATCACTAACAACCTTTATCAAGCATGCTGTATGTCATCAAATCGTATTTTGACCGTCATGAATGTATTGGACACACGATAAAACTACATAAGATACATGTATGTAGGTTTTGGACAAGTGGCACATCCGCAATGTAGCCTGTGTATGCTTCTATCTCTGCACTTCAGATCAAAAAATGCTCTGTTTTGAAATTGTCAAAAGACGGCTGTGGGTCCAAACCAGGTACCCCTATGGTTGGTTATTGGCCATCTCATTCCCTATCATCCGTATAATAGCCATTGATTATTGCATATGCTTGGCCTCAATATTGTGAATAACCTTTTGCTTATTATATAATAACTGTCATTTATGCATAATATATTTATTATATAATAGCCGATTATAAATTGGGGATTGGCCTGAAGTCTTGACCCACCCCCAAAATGCTTTTTCTGCGCACCATGGAGATCAACAATTCCGCCTTTAGCATGGTTGGCACCACTGATTAGCACCCGCCAAGGTTGCCATAAACACCACCCCCAGCCACTACTGCCAGTTATGGTAGATACAACCAGCTTGTGAAATGGAAACTAACTATATATATCCAACTTACAGTGAGCGCTTGCTTCCACTTGGTGGCCACTGGCGGCTCCTGGCCTCCCCCTTTAAAGCGAGCCCAGAACGGCTCCTGGCCCTCCCACCAGCTATCAACCCGGTCCCTTGGGGTCGGCAACTTCCAGGGAATTGCAGTGACAGCGCCTTTTGTCGTGGGACGCTGGCAACACTCACCTCACTCTCAAGCCTGGCATACGAAAAGGAACATGTTAGGAGAATGGTTAAGGTGGTTGGTGGTTAATAGTCGTCATCATCATCATCATCACCATCAACATCATCATCATCATCATCATCATCATCATCATCATCATCATCATCATCATCATCATCATCATTCTAAGGGTAAATAGTTGTGATTCTAATGGCTGATGGCTAGAATGGTTATAATGGTTGCTAGCAGGGACATGGTTTCTATAGTTGTTGATCAGTACAGTCATCAACCATGGTTATTGTCATAATGTTTAAGGGCTATTCTTGATCATTACAGTAAGATTGTGGTTACAAGAAAGGCTATATTGGTGAATGGTCAATAGTCTGTAGGTCAAATCACTAGTCAATCAATCGAATACTGTTGACTACAACTCTTAGCACTTCGTTATGGTTGAAGTTGGTTGGAATGGTCAATGCTCATGAATCCTAACAATGGTCAATGGCTATCTTCCTGCCAAGCCGTTGTTCAACTTGGTTGGAACAACCTGAATTTCTTCTGGAGCGATGTTGGAACCAACAGCTTTCGTGCAGCCTTCCAGCCTTCAACCATCAAGAAATTCACCTTTCGAGGGACCGCTATTCGATGATGGCTCAGTTGACCGTCCCACCAGAACTCCGCAGATTTCGGCCCCGCAAGTGGACAATACCAGGTAAGGATGGTTGTATCAAAACCAAAAACTTGATCAATTGATCCAGGTCTGGCCCCCGAGTGGAAGGACCCCATGTCTACTTGCTGTTCTATTCCAACCTCAGCACTTGGAGTCAGTGATTGCTTTGATCCTCAATAGTTAATGATCAGAAACCATCCATCAATTAGAATGGTCACCAAACGAGAGAAAATCCAGGGTCTGTGGTCGCTTGTTGGGTAAATGATCTTCTCCAGACGTATACGTAATTCTATTTTGTACTGTCATCTTGCTTGTTCCTGCGGGTAGTCTGCAGCAAATATCAAGCAACAATACCTGCGGGTAGTCTGCAGCAAATATCAAGCAACAATAGGATATTGAATAAAAGTGCGGGTGGTTTATTCAAATGGGGGTTTCTCAAAATAAGGAACCGTTGGTTTATTCAGGTTATTCCCGATGTTTACGATTGGGTGATTTGGGGGTACCCCTATCTTAACCACCGAATAGATCCACCATTGTCTCCCTTCCCTTGGTGGATCCCAGTCCACATCAACTATGGAAACGAGCCTTCGATGCGCTTCCTGGCTGTGGGCATGTTGGGCCTCGGACAGACAGCCACGAGAGCATGGCATGAGTAAATCCTCAATGGTGGAGTTGCCATGCCAATCAGCAAAGGTTGATAAGGGTTGTTGATAACATGCTTGATGAAGGTTGTTAGTGATGGTTCGTCATGTTTATTGATGGCTATTAATGATCCTTAAAAATCACCAGAAGAATCCTGTAAGTTCCAACATGTTTCACACGTTAATCTCCATCGCCTGTAGTAGCATTCATGAATTTACATGAGCAAATATTAATTCACCATGCTTTACTATAAACACAAGTATTCACGATGATAATACATTTTCTGAAATTATCAACAAAATGGGTATTGTTTGTTCCTCTCACTTTTATGATCATCATCCCCATTATTATCTTTCCTTTCATCCCCTATCAACCTTGGATTTTTTCCCTATAAAGTCCGATTAAGAATCCCTTGCAATTCCCTCTAATTTTCAAAATCACTTATTCTTCATGATGAAAATCACATGCGAAAATCACTGCCAATCACTGCACGTGCCCCATCGCCTCACCATTCCCAGCTCGTGATACTGAGCGCGTCACTACCGCCCTTTGCTGCACATGGTGTAAGGCACGGCCCAAGCCCAGATTGCAACTCTGATGAAGGATCCTTCCACGCTGCGGCTGGCTATGACCGCACCAGGAAGCGTCGGATGGAAGTCTCTCCAGAAAACAGGAGACCAACCAATTCGGATCCTAGGAAACCCTTATAGATGCAGAAAGACTGCACACCCCATGTTAAACATGCCGCATGATGTTTTTTATAGCTGCTTTTTATGTATGCACATGTGTATGTGTATATGTATATATATATGTATATGCACACAAGTACATGCCCATAATCACAAAGTGCATAGATAATTATAGGGCTAGCTGTCCTGGATCACAGTACCAACAATTGAAATTTGTTTGATTCTACATGTACCAGAACTCTATCCGCAAGGAGCAAATCACTGTCCATCAGCTCATCAGTATGAAAGAGTGGCTCCTGTCACAACACGTCTACACTACATATATTCGGCTATCTCTCCCTCCAAGACCATCCCACAACTGCAAATTCTAGAGATCTTCAGCCGGAAAATGTAAGCGAATTTGCACGACTATTGCCCAAAAGCACATAATTCCGAGTACCATCACCAGGCCATCATTTACGATTGCCATCATTTATGATGAGTAATGCTGGTTGATAAGCGTAAATCATGAGGGGTTGTCCTGGACATATAGAATGGTTCATGACAGCATCACAACTGGGATCGTCCTCCGCACATTGAATGGGAAGAGGAAACGACATGCACCTGGCTCTGGCATTCTGAAGCAAAACCCCTGGTGGATGAATAGTGGCTATCTATGGGCTATCCATAGCTATCCTCCAAGTGGTGATGGGTCCATCCTCCATGGATGACTACTGGATCCTACTGCTACAACCAAAGCGTCATGGCTCATGTCGTGATGGCCAGCAACAGCGTCAGGCCCGAAAGGTCGCGCAAGCATGGCTGGAATCTCAGAAAGCTGAAGGTACATGGGTGTTTCTCAAAATAGGGACCCCCAAAAAATGGTTGATTACCTATGAATGGTTGATAGAGGATGATTTGGGGGTACCCCTATTTTGAGAAACACCCACATGGGCACATCGTAGGCCATGATTCCTTCTCAAAGTGAGCAGGCTTATGCAGGCTTGCTTTCAAGGCCAATTTCTGCGACCCTTTATTAAGTAGTAAGCTCCAGCCAAGCTTGTCAAATACCAGGATGACACAGTGCTTTATAGTGATGATTAGCTTGTTGAATGGTTCATCAAAACCATCAAGCCTCACTATATATGTACATACATATATATATTTATTTATTTATTTATTTATTTATTTATTTATTTATTTTAATTCTTGTTGGTCGTTCTTCATTATTTTTGAGCATGACAAGCTGCTTGTTCACCCATTCTTAACCACAACAAATTCACCGTCGTTGACATTCTACCAACGATTCGCAACATTTCTGAACCATACTCATTCGTCAAACCATCATCGACTCACCCATATATCAACTATTCTCAACATTTCTTAAACATCATCAACTAAACCATCCCACCCCTCCCACCCCCCCCCCCCCACCCACCAGCCAGTACAGTATCGTACGTACCTATATAAGATTCATGTTTTGGCTGTAAAACATACTACATTACCTGTTTGTCTTCGAAAACACAATGCACGAGTCGAAGACGTAGACATGTGACAATTCAACAACATTCATAGATATAAAATCATGTATGCATGTGTGTATACATGTATATATATATATATATATATATATATATCTATCTATCTATCTATCTAATAAACAATTCATTGTCAAAGGCATATACATGCACGCTTGTGTGTATGTCTTGGTATATAATACGTCATTCATAGTTGACCTGAGTACAGATAAACCTTAAACAATTATTTTTGTGGTTGCTATGTCCATGCGTAGATGTAGCACTTCCAAAATTGGTGTCCCACCATCCTACCATGTTTGGATGATTTTGGATGATTGGCGTCACACCCAGTGTCTGCAACGCGAGAACATGGCGGCTGGCAGCCAGTGCTGGTTGATTATCGTCAAGTCGTGGTGCTTGACAGGGTTGATGACTAATAACTCTGGTTGTAATGAATCAACCCTGCTTAATGAATGGTTAATGAATGGTTTAATTGTCAACTCTGGTTATGACTAATCATTAGTCAATTCATCAATCGTGGTTAATGAATGTTAATGATGGTTTACTCCTAGTGAACGATGTTGAATGATGCCAATGTAGGTTCTAAGCATCCGTCATGGAGCGGCATCACGTACCAAGCGTTTATCCACATACCAAGCTTAGCGATCTTCGTTGGAAATGTTCTGAACTTCAGAACAGACATGCTTTTTGCGATTCTGGTTGATAATGATTCCATGGTGGCGGGTCATCCTCATCACCACCCATGGCACTATTGATGAACATGATGGTCCATGACACGGTCAACAAAAATGGTCAATACTAGGGGATGACTGTTCCAACCAGGGTTGCAACGGTGGTTGGTGGTGTCTTCAACAATCACTTCAAATGTCGAGGTTTCAACCACCAGCCAGCAGCATGCCGCGCTCTTTTTGATGGCTCAAAACGACTCAGGACATGGAAAAGATGGAGCCCCGAGAGAGCACAAGCGACATCACAAGAGGTTGACGAGACACGGAAAGCATATGAAACCACGTGGTGCGAGGGATGTGGTGGTCACCGTCACCATGTTGAAGGGTCTCACGACATGTCGCTGTTCCTATGGCGGCATCCAGGGATAAACACAGGTTCAAGGTCAACCACTCCACTGTCGCCGCCCCTACTTGGCTGGGAAAGTGGTGCCATCGAGCCATCAGGAGTACGGCGATCACTTGAAATTACCCAAGTTCATATAGTGCTTCAATAATGCTGGGTATGCAACAGTCATGATATTGTCACTAAGTGGTGACATCATATGCTTCTATTTTGGTACCCAATTCTCGTACGCATCAATGGGGGTCCGTACTTTCCCAGCACCACAGTTCGCCATCGGCAAAACACGAATTCGATCTTTCGGAGATGAAGTCAGTGGTCACACAATCATCAGGGTCTTCTGGGACCAGCCGTAGGCGGCTTTGTGCTTGTCAAAGGTCTCTTTAAAACCGTCCAGCAGTAGCGTGTGGTAGCAATCGATCTCGCCCTGTGATGGATCTGTCCTTGGATGTACACCGGCGATCCCAGGTCTAGAACGATCAATGTGGATCAGGGTGATGTGGATGCTAATTCGAACGTGTGTGTTTGTAGTATTTGGTGATAGGAATTGTTGATTCATATGGGCAGTGATACCTTTAGGAACAATTCACAATTCTGGTGCAATCATCTTATGAACATTGTAATGGGCGTCACTACCTATCATTAAGCATAGTTTTCCCTATTATTGTTGGTGATTATCCCTCGTTAGTTGGTTCCTTAAAGCCTTGACCCATAGCTATACCTTGATAAGAAAGATGAGTGATCACCGGGCACACCAACTGTTTATGCCCCTCACAGCCAGCCGAATGACTTCCACTCCGGAATCGATTGAAACTTTCTATCTTGGCGGTCTCTGTTCAACATCACAGGGCTGGAGATACGCCAGGTGAGGCCCCCAAGTAACTAAGTTGGTTTATAACCACGTCAACGACCAGTTTTGGCATCTCTATATATATATATATATAAATATATTTAAATATATATATATATATATCTAGATATCACCAACGACTCACGTGAATCCGCGCGGCGAGATTCTGCCAGTGTGTACCTGGTTGGTGAGCAAATGCTTTTGCAGAGATGTGAACGATGTTCAACTGCCCAAATGATCACCATTCCAATACATCTTGTGGACCATCATATCTTGTACCTCTACCAATCATATCACGTGAGCGAGCGGCAAAACCTCAATTTAAAATTGTGGAATATCTCAATTGTTATCGTTTTTGGGAGTTCACTATATCGTTTCCCAGTGTTTTGTTACGTTATCGTTTTTGGGAGTTCACTATATCATACTATATCGTTTTACAGGTCCCGGAGCCATTTCTGAAGATATTCCAGCCGAAGACTAAAGTTAACTACGGAGAGTTTAGCCTTTCTCGCATATATATATATATATGAATATGAATCATCATCATCATCATCATCATCATCATCATCATCATCATCCGTTATCATCACCATCATCGTCATCATCATCATCATCATCACCACCACCACCATCATCATCATCATCATCATCAACCATCATCATCATCCATCATCATCCATCATCATCATCCATCATCAACCATAATCATCCATCATCATAATCATCATCAACCATCATCATCATCATCAACCATCATCATCATCATCATCATCATCATCATCATCATCATCATCATAGTTCAATGGCCTATTC
Organism: Symbiodinium kawagutii; assembly: GCA_009767595.1. NCBI lineage: Eukaryota > Dinophyceae > Suessiales > Symbiodiniaceae > Symbiodinium > Symbiodinium kawagutii. Next base: position 164,857 of record VSDK01017381.1, on the reverse strand, counting down.
ACATCTACCAGCTTACAACCTTTGGGGGCCCCACCAAACGTAGGTATCTAAAATCGCTGACTAGGAGAGCCGGTGCCATCCAATCCCTTTGCAGAAACCCAGTGGTTGAGCATGGAACCTGTACATGTTCGGACTGCAGGAAAATGTTTCCCCTTTGTATACCAACCCTTTGCAGTCGGCAACCCTATTGATCAGCACTATCGAGGACATTGAATCATTAGCCTCTGATGAATTTGGCAACGGGTACCTACAAGTATTGATCCGTCATTGGGAAGTGGTCAATTAATGTGCTGATGTTGCATTCTATGGGGAAACCAGGTGAAACCAATATGTATGCATTTCTACCTGGAGAGCCAACCCCTAACAACGTCGTTTTGAGGTTCTTATTTTTAGGTTCTTTCAAAAAACACTATGTTCTGTTCAAGCCTGATATTTTGTTCTCTGGGTGCGAGTGATTATCCACTGCCAAGCTGATCTTCAACAGGGCAACGTCGCCAAGACACCTTTTGGGACACTCCAGCGGTTGTCCGAAAACCATGGCGAGTGGAACCTCACGGAACCATAGAACAGGCGAGTGGAGGTTCCTTCTTGTGATCCATGAGCCAGGTCCGGACTGGTTCTTGTCATAGGGATGATAAATGGTAGATCCAACAGAAATCAGCCGCCACCCTCAAGCACCAGCTAAGCTGGTGATTTGCCATCAAATACATGGCTGATTCCTTGAGATGAATCTAACATTGATGATTCCAAATGCCGACCAGGGATAATGATTTATGATCAATCACAGTTTGTTGCATGGGTCCGCGTTAAGTGTTCCCCATCCAACACTCCAACGCCGCGGCAGTGGTCAACCCAAGCGCTGCTGGGCGACGCGATTCGTTGGGCCCAAGGGCCATCCACCAAGGCCAAAGAAAGGCACCAGCGAAATGTCCAACGAAGTCGAGATCCGCTCAAGCAGTCCAAATGGATCCTGGACAACCGCTGTGGTGCAGCCGTTGGGGGAAGATAACTTCGGGAAGTACCGGTTGGGGTAGATATGGTGGTTTCTCGAGCTACAGGGAGCCCCAAAAAATGGGGTTGGTTTACTTCATATGGTTAATCGAGATGATTTGGGGGTACCCCTGTTTTGAGAAGTACACTCAAATGGTTTCATAACCAAACCATCGGGGAGTACTGCAAGAAGTCAGCTGCCTTGACATTGGTCCTGCATGATGAGACAAACCCGAGATTAGTATCAACCGCTATTCACCATCATTGTCAACCAGTATTGACTATGATGATTGATCATCACTATCAACCAGTATTGACCATCACTTCGCCACAATCATAGTTTCACCCAAACTTTCGAGATGTTTTGAGATGCTTATGACTCATGACCAGATGCGGCTTTAGTTATCCATCCATCACTAATCATTGTTTCACTAATTAGTGATTATCATGAAGTATTGTTTCACCAATTGAGCAAATCATAATTAACCAGATTCCTCTCTCTAATTCTCCATCCACGCGTTTACGGCACCAAGATTCCAAGAGCTTGGTCCAAAGCTCGGAGTGTCCGAAACCATACACGGGCACCAGCGATGCCCCACTCTCCAATGCAATCTTCACGATGCCTCGGCGGGAGGAAGGAGGGATCACCCCCCAACATGGAAAACAAATATATGCTTATAAACATCTGTAACTGGTAGTAATCACCCTAAGCAAATACATGGAAAAGATTGGTTGAAAAAAAAAAGATTGGTTGTAAAGCCTGGTTCACCCTAGTCAAGTGGTTAACCCTGGTTGTAAACCTCTGTAAGTGGTAGGAATCACCCTACTGAAGTTCGGAAAATAAACCAACAGCTCCAGCCATGGTTGGGGGCCACGGATTCTGTTTCTCAACGAATCCTTGGGGACTGCGATGATTTCGGAGAGATCCAGGTGAGCTAACAATTTGGTGTAAAAACCGGACTTAAGTGGTGCGTGTATCATGAGTTGGGACCCCCCAACCGGTTGTCAGCTTGCAACTCCTTAAAAATGGCAGATAATCCCAGCTATGTCATTGTATGGGCCTTTGCCCTTTGGTTTATCAATGTTTAAACATTGCGAGTTGCAATCCAAAATGAATCAGGTAGATTGATACGCCGAGGGCCCCAACAATGAACCAACAAGGATGACCTAATGTCACCATTCACTATGTGGCTTTTGCTTCTACAGTCGCCAGTGGATACACTACTGATGCAACTCTATTGAATAATGCTTGGAGTTGCAACACTTAGTAGTGGTTTCTTCAAATAGGGGTACCCCCAAATCATCATCATATCAGCCGTTTATAGTCTTATACTAGCGTAAAAACCATCTTTGGGGATTTCCTATGGCTTATAGTAGGAAACAACCATAGCTTGCTTTGGCTTTACCAATCACTGACAAACAACCCGTTCCATGCCATTACAAACAGGTCATGAGCAACCATAGCCTTGGGGGTTCCCAAACTGGCTTGAGAAACACTCGACCGTTGGCGGCTGGTGCACCTTTCCGCTTTAAGAGG
>VSDK01017381.1:133992-156492 GCA_009767595.1 Symbiodinium kawagutii | reverse complement strand
AGCCAGGCTGGCTTTTCCGTGCCTGATATGCGATTTGATTCACTCTTCAATTGAGGGTGTCTTATAATAGGGAAACCCCCAAAATTGTTATTAATGGCTGATTTAGGGGGTCCCCTGTTTTGAGAAAGATCCATTTGTATAGAGGTTACCGAAAATGATGGAGATACTAAGATACTAAGCCAACTTTCAGCAGCCCGCTTACATCACCTGTATGCCAGACTTAAGACACGTCAGGCTCGTTCATCTAAGCATGGCTAGCAGCTGAAGATTCTGAGTATCAGGCTGGATTCTTGGTTTAGCTGCTGTTGCTTCTCAGCTTAACATGCTTGACTGCTCTACATTTTACTGAACGTGCTTGTCCTCAGCTGGTGGTTTCCCTGATTAAAAAGTCATGTTTGGGTGGTGGATAAACCATCAGTACCCTCTGGTGGATCAACTTGGCCATGGAAAATCACCCGTTTGTTCAGTTGCTTTGCAAGGATTTCCATGGATTTCCCGGAAAAAATGGGGAATTGCTATAGGCTACCAGAGGGTACCCGTGGTTGCTGCAAACCTCAAAAGAACCCTGCAACCCAAAGAGCACCCCAACCCCATTGGCCAAATTCTCTTCAGTGATTTTGAGCATCATAAAATATCAGTGGTAGTTGTCACAAAATAAACTTGCTCTCCATAGCATCTGCGCCACAAAGCTTTTGTTACTTCAGTGGTCAACTGCACGGAGTGCTTGCAAGCACCCCGCTTGGCCAAACTCGGCGACCAATTGACGTATGGTCTATGGTGGTTTCTCAACTCATAGGGAAACCCAAAATGGTTGGTTTGTTACTATTACTACACTGTAAATGGTTAATGGGTAATTAATAGTAATAGTAATGGTCAATGTTGTTCATTACCATTTACTATACTGTAAATGGTTGATGGTTGAGGAAGTCCCGTATTTTGAGAAACACCCATTTTCATCGCATGACAATCAGCAAATGGGGCACGAATAATTATCTTCAAAGAATCAAACAGCCATGGGGCACTTCTATCGTTGGCACCTTGAATCAACCGCTGGGTCAATGCTTCCCCTCGGCATCAAATCATCCCACCGGTGCTCTGATGTTGTGCCCAGGCGTTTTGGTTTTGGTCCCATTGTTGACAATCTTTAATCTTTACAGGATTTGGACATCTAGTTTTCTAGAGTCAAAAAATAGAAAGAAAAAAAACAACCTATTGATCGTCTAGTTTTGGACTGGCTCATGGCTACATAAATGAAAATTGTGCAACAAGTGTGTTCACCTTAGAGAGCAAAACTCAACTGTTTTGGGATCACCCTCCTTTTAGGCAACTCCGTCCGTGGGTTTGATTTCTTGTTTTCACTACTGGACTCCTGGTCTGGAAAAACTCTTCGATGCCAGAGATCAGCCAAGACTCTTGTGATGGATGCCATAACGAGAATCCTTCGAGCGATCATAAAGGACATAAATCACCAGCCAAATGCCAATGGGCATCAAAGTGTACATCGTAAAAGACCGTGCTGGGTGGTACCAGCCGCAACAGTAGCCTCAGCACCCAGACAGCCCCGGTGACTGGGAAGCATAGCTCAAATCCTCCCCCTGCTTAAAAACATCTCCAGGACTGGATTTGAGTGGTACGGATATTCGTCCTTTCGCAACACCAGAAGTCACCCCAAAGCCGGCAATCACAAGAGGCACAGCTCCAGACTTGGCACCTCGACGTTCTGAGTGCGAGCGTGTGGTTTCAAAAATCGGCGGTTTTGGGCAAACAGTCCCCTTAAGGAGGCGGCCCACGTTGCGCCAACGCGTTAGAGAAAGTTGTCGCAAGATCATACATATCTTAGCATCCCATTGCACAGCCCTGTTTTAAACACACACTGCGTTTCCGTGGTCGTCCCTGCTCTGAGACTCACCGTGCACAGGCATAATCAACTTCGCAAACTTTGAACATCAAGGAACATGTAAACGACTGGGTGTGTCAACGAGACCACAATTCAAACAGGAAGCAACCACGCAAACATCTGCCGATTGGAATGGCTCAAGCTTTCCCCCTTGCGTCGAAAGATCTGACAGAGAACTGGACAAGAATCCATGGATTCCAGCAACCAAAGCGGGTTCCCAATGTTTCCCATTCAAACGCGTTTCTGCTTGTCTTGATGCTTGTGGCTGTGATAGAAACGCCCACTGATGGGCTCACACCTCATTGGCTGCGACCTTGGAGTTGCATCATTGGACAAATGACATACCCCGAGGTATCCTCACTGCTGGTGCTTCCAGCATGGCATCCGGGGGTACCTTGAACCCAGATATCAACAGCCTCGACCAGGGCACATCAAAACATTTTCCCAAAGGCATTCCCCACTCTCCGGGCATGACAAGTTGCAAATAAAGGCGAGGCTTAGCCACACAAGTCCAGCACCACTAAGGTTAATGTACAAGAGCCTCGGCAGCAAAACCATTGGCCTTTCAGCTTGAAGTGAAATGCGGAACCAAACAGCTACATTGATCGGCGGTCCAACGGCACCCCAGTGCACCCAGGCGACATGGCAGCTCAACCACTGCGGCTTGCATGGTCTGTCGGTGTTTGTCCAGGAATGGGACATCAAAACACTGGGTTTCCCGAGAAAATGAAGAGAACTTGGATAGGTTTGTCTGGGAAATTCATGGATATTTCGCTGAACCATCACAACACCAGCAGCAGCAGTAACAATCAGGCCAAGCACGTCCCACATATCCTCTCTGTGTGCTCCAGAGGGGTCAAGTTGGGTGCATGGTCCTGCAGTCGATTGTTGCCAAATCCATCGTCACCAGCGGACTGACACTTCTTGCACCACTCCTCAGATGGACTGAGTCATGGCTCGTCATTGGCATGTCAATCATCAGCCAACCATGATCAGGATATACCCGGTGATCAAGCCTGAAAAGTCCCAAGCAAATTCCAAAGCTATGATCATCAACTGATGAGGAAACGCCCAGTACCAGCTATCAACAAAAACGACACAGCTATCAATGTTGCCAGCGTTGTCGGTCGATCTGGCAATAGTCACTGAACCTGGACATCTCCAAAAATGGAATGCCTGCTAAACGATTGAATGATGAGAAATTATCCTTTTTAGTGTGGCATCTGCCAGGGGTGGCAGGGCTCACAGTGGAAGAGTAGTCAAGCTGCTGTTGATGATCATCATCATCATCATCATCATCATCATCATCATCATCATCATCATCATCATCATCATTTTATTTTTCTTTAATGCCGGAACCATCATGCTTCCCACCGTTTATGGACAATTCCACATCCTTCTTGTTGCCATCCTGTTCCATCTGATTTACTCGGACGCTTCTCCATGTCTCGACGCAATTGCGGGTGACAGCAGGCATACACCAACCATCAATAACCCTTCAAATCCCATCATTAGCAAACAATATGCACGCAATCCACCATCATTAACAAACAATTAGCCACCATCAATCTCCAAGAGCCATCAGCTAAACGTCATGAATCACAACTAACCGAACTAACCAACTCCTACAGATCTCTTTGCAGACAACTCTTCACCACTCCCAGCGATCGTCACTCGTCGCTGAGTTTACACCAGCTGGATCGCTTGTCAGGCGGCCGAGAAGGGCACATCTGGATCAAAGAGCTCTCCCAGATTGGCCAAGTCCAAACGATAAAACTTCGGCTCCGACATGGCAGCGCAGGTTGCGAAAGTCGTTTCCGAAACACGCTCTTACCACGGCGCTGTGGATGGAACTTTCGGCTTTTCAACCATGGAATTTCATGGAATTTCCTCTGTGATGCTGTGATTCAGCTTGTAAAGGAAGCTGCCCAGAAAATGAGCCATGTCAAAGATCCAGTAAGAAAACTCATCGGCTTGGTCTGCTGGGATTTGAATCTACCAAAAAAACAATGCAGCTTTAAAAAAATTAGTGAACCACTTGCCCTAAAGAGTTTTTTATGTTTGCTTACACTGCTGACATGTTCGTCAAGACGTCCTGTTAGTGCTGGCTGCTTTGAAACTCTCGTGGGTTGAGTCTGATACGTGATTGGCATGCTGAGCAGAAATTTGCGAAGTCATCCCCAGCTCTTAGGAAATACAATCGATGGCTCGTAGAAGCTACGGTTGGGAGTAGCTCCATCACCATGGGTTCATGGTGTTGTTGATTTTCATCCTGGATGGCTCACGCACGGCTGCGATGATCTACCTGGAACTAGATGCAAATGTTTCTTGCAAATTTCTGGTGCCATTCAAATCAGCATCCAGGCATGGTGGTACCTGTAAACCTTACCCCCACGATTGATACCTTTGATGGTGAATAGGGAATAAAATACCAGTGTTGAGTATTAAATATTCCTAATCTCATTGATCGCGATGTTCACTACTACCCTTCGTGATTCATCCCTATGATTGGTAATGGTTCATCATCATCATCATCATCATCATCATCATCATCATCATCCTCATCATTATCATCATCATCATCATCATCATCATCATCATCATCATCATTATCATCATCATCATCATCATCATCATCATCATCATCATTATCATCATCATCATCATCATCAGCAGCAGCAGCATCAGCAGCAGCAGCAGCAGCAGCAGCATCATCATCAACCGTCACGAGCCATCGACCAATCGAGGTCATCATGGATCACGTCATCGACATCGCACCGCCCAGCCGCCAGCACCTGTGCAAACTGCCAGAGGATCAGAGAGCTGTCGAAGTAGTGCTGACCTGCCGCGCATGTTGACACTGGTCAAGAATGGCTATGATAATTGTAGTTGATAATGGTTTATAAAAATGATTGATGATAATGGTTGATAATACTGGTTGATAATAATGGTTATGATACTGGTTGATACTAATGGTTGATCGTGGTTTATGACCAGTGAGAATTTACTAATAGTTGTTTACTAATGGTGGATGATAGTGAACAATTGGCAATGGCTTACGACGGCCAACAATTCTTAGTATAGATGGTTGTTTGATCATCCACACACAAACAATGACAGTTTATGGGAGTGCATTAACGATCAATGTCCTCAATGGCGGTTTCTTTGCTGATGTTGGATTCTGATTAGTGTAACCCCCCTAAAGTAATGAAAATAGATGAAACCAACAGGTAGATACTAATCAGAAACCAACATTACTGAAACGAAAAACGAAGCAACTCGGAAGCAACGGACGCTGCTAAGCCTATGATTCCTATGATGCCGCGTAATGGAAAGCTGAAGCGTTCCGCCAATGTTCCGCTCGGAAATCCCAGGATTTCAGGACCGGCAAACCTGGCTACCTGCATTGATGCAAAGAAGTCAATACATTTCTGCTTGAACCAGATGTGTGTAGTAGTTCAAGGGGGAGTCATAAGATCTGGACTGGGTGTCAAGTCGGCAACAGCGTCGCATTCTGCGATTTGCAAGCTGCTTTTTTTTCCGGAAGTGTCACTTTCTTGAAGGTCTTGATGGCGAAACTATTGAGATGCAGGTGTCAACATCACCGTCAAAGTCTGGAGTCACCTGAGCTAGGTAAGGATAGGATCAAATAGGCCAAAGACAGGGCTTGCAGTGATTGTAGAGTTGAAAGACCTGACTTTTCCGAGCAGAAAGCCTGAGCCCCTGAGTTCTCACACCGAATCTCTGCCCTCAACAGCAGAGGTCCTTCGGCCTGCTTGAGCTTAATGCAGTTCTTCCTGTCGTACATGCAGAAACCTTCGTGAAATTGTGGGCCTTCTGGTAGTTTCCACTTCGAGCCCAAGCCGCATTGAAGCTGGACAAAATTCTTGTGCCCGCTGTCACACTTGTATACACCTGCAGCGGAGAGACAGGCAGTTCCGGTGCTGAATCCACTAGCCACCACGTCTTCCACTACTGCAGGGCGTACATCATGACCTTGCACGCCGGGGGTTGGAGATGCTTACGCTTCTGGGAGGCGTTTTGAGGTCTCTCTCCATGCTTACAACGTCATGGTCATTGGATGCAGCTGTCTCAAGTCTTGTGATACACGTCTCGCTTCTTGATATACAGTATGCTAACATACAGTGCAATGCTATGTAGAACAATACAATACAAGGCAAGACAATACAAGACAATACAAAATGCATTGTTGTACAACGCAATGCGATGTCATCCAGTACAATACAATACTGTACAAGGCAATGAAACGCAATACAATTGGAAAAATCATTTCAAATACGATACAACACAATACATGATATACAGAAAATACTATGATAATGATTACAATGCAATAAAACAGAATACAATACAGGACATTCCAATACAAGGCAGCGCAATGCAAGACAAGACCAATAACAGGCAGCGGCATACAATTCGTGCATAAATACGTGCCTACATAGGCACATACATGTGCGCAACTACGCGTGTACACAAGATACACTCACACACACTCACACACACCAACGCAAAGATGAAGCCGTCCCTTGCAGAGTGCCATGAATCAGGTACCTGCCAGACCCAAAAAATGACCAAAAATCTCATCAGCTGGCGCGGTCAGGCCACTGGCAGCATGGTGTCTGGCCACTCTCGCTGAAGTTCTTTGGACCGCAGCCGCAAGCCGACTTCGGCAAAGATCTGTTGCAGCGCAGCATCCGAGCGGCACAAGGAGCTATCTCGATGATCTACCCACCTTGAGACCAAGGGCAGGGTGAAAATTTGGGCGGCGGAGGTGGCCATTTGGATCCTTTGGGCAATGACCTGGGCAATGACCACGCGTACTATCCCCGGTTCTGTGCCCCAGTAGACTTCGAAGTGTCCTTCAGGCCCGCTTTTTGGCAACCGACAATGTTGCGTCCAATAGAAAATCCCAGTTCACGGAGTGAAGAAATATTTGCCAAGCAGGGCGTGACCAACCTCGAATAATGACTAACTAGACTCAACCGTAATGGTAGATAGTGATTGATCGGGAACTATGGGTGTGAATAGACAACTAATGAACTAATGAATATCATGATTAACAACAGGAAAAAGCTGCTCGGCTGAGGCAGCCAAGCGCTTGAGGGTCATCCTTCATGACACCCATGAGGTTCTACTGGGTAAAAGGAGCTGCTGAGCGCAGCTGTAATGTACCCGAACAGCCTATTGTGAACATTGATCATTAACAGATATATCAAGAACGGATCGAAAAGTGGTTGATCAAAAAACTAGACAGTTTCATTTTGGGTGATGGGAGCCCAAAGTCCAAACATCTTCTATGGGGTACTCATGACTAATGAAACGGAACTTGCCTCTAATCATGGGACGTAAGTTGAATCTCAGGCACCTGCAGCAACCTGTAGGAGGTCATGATCCAGGCCTCTGTGTTGGCTTGAAACTATTCTCAACCATCCCCATGTTGGCCACACATGGCTTTTATTGGTAAGGAAACAACAAGTATTGGGGTACCACCATGATCCACCATGCATCACAAACGAAACTCCTTCAATCTCTGGATTGGAAGCCGGGACGATCAGAACCGCTCTCAGCGCCCAGACACCCTGCGGAAGTATTCAGCAGGCAATTCTCCTTGATGATCAGCAAGCCATTTGGCCGGAGGGCTTCTTGAAGCCTCTTGAGAGTAGCCCGCAAGTCCGCATCAGTCAGGTACAGCAGCACCCATTGAACCCAAATCAGGTCATACCTCGGATACCAGTGACTTGCAGTTCCAAAATCCCTGCGGCGCGTCCCTATCCAAGCCGCATATCTGGTACCATTCGCAAGACTGGCATCTACTGGGTACGCTTCCATAATCATTGTTGCCGAGGTATTGGTTGTTCCTGCGATTAAAGCGACCATGGTTGGAGTACGCGTCCAACAAAATCCAAAGCCGTTGCGGCAACTGGATCTTCCATTGGCCACGTTTCAAATGTTCACAACCATCCGGTGACCAAAATTGGAGGGCCTGCCTGGGCCTGGGCACCACAAAAAGAATCATCCCGAACAGGGAGAGCAGCATTTGATGACTGCAAGTTTCAAGAGAAAAAAATGATGAAAAAGATAGGGCTGTTGTCCAAGCCGAGCTACTGATCAGGTAGAGCCTCCAAGTTTTGCAGGGAGAGCTCCAAAAAATGCCGGGCCTTAGGCTGTTCAGCTAGTCGCTTTCGAGCTTCCTTCAGGGGCCGTCAAACCCCCAGCATAAGAAGGAGGAGCCCCTCCTCAAAACTTATATAGAGAGGTGTTGCAATAGGCTCTTAGAGTCAAACATTCAGGGACCATGTCACTTTCCGTACCTTGAAAAAATTATGATTGGCCTATGTGGCAGCTATGAATAAGCACGGCATGATTGCAACCTTTCGGTGCAACAAACCCATACTTTTTCTTGGCAGGCCTTATATGGCGTCACCCCGGCTCTCACTCCCTAGTTGATCCTGCGATTCGCTTCCCCAAAGAATCTCCCAACGATGTGGTCACCACATCTGGTCATCCCGGTCCTGTAGCAGGTGTGCACATGGCTCCAGTAGGTCCACGGCATCTGTCACCTCCACAGTTGGTTGGTGACCATTGGTTGCTTCAGGGCATTCCCAAAATGGGTTGGTTGGTTCATGCTGATGATCATCCATTGGTTCATGATGATTGTTGCATATTGGTTCATCATTCATTGATTGATGATGATTTATCGATGACGCTGATCAATCTGGTTTCCCAGTTCATGCTTGTGGGTTGAATCTGTTTCTCCACAACGAACCAGCCTGTAGAACCATAGGTAAGATTCATCGACATTAATTAAACACTATTGAACCCGATTATGACCAGTCTTCACCAAAAAATTTACCATCCATTCAGTATTCACCAATATCAAGCACTACCATTGGCGAGCCATGAACCATTGATCAATCACTCATGAAGCCTTACCACCACTGACCGTGTCAACCAGCTGATCCCAAGCCCCTTTTTGGTCGCCGTTTCGGCCGCACGCTCCGCCTGATCCAATAGCAACCCTTCTGTGATGCGACCCACACCAGCACCGCAGTCCAAAGCCGTGCGGCACCTGAAACTGCAGGTGATAAATGATGACAAGGGTCGATGACGGTGGTTACTAGTGGTTACTAGTGGTTACTGGCGGTTAGTAGGGGTTACTGGTGGTTAGTAGTGGTTAGTAGTGGTTACTGGTGGTTAGTAGGGGTTAGTAGTGGTTAGTAGTGGTTAGTAGTGGATACTAGTGGTTAGTAGTGGTTACTGGTGGTTACTGGTGGTTAGTAGTAGTGGTGAGTAGTGATGGTTCGTTAATAAATTTATACACTAATGATGGTGGTTTGTAGTGGCTCATACTGATTAACAACGGTGAAGCGATGATGATGGCAATGATTGAGAGTGGTTCAATGTTGATTAAATACGATTCAATCATGATATCACGTTGGGGTTTAATGAGACGCTGCACAAAAATAGAACACCGAGAAGGATCTTCAAGGAAAAACAGATCGAGAATGCATCCTGACTCAGATAAAGAAAAAAGCCCGAGGCGAAACATCGAAACTTCAACTCCGGGGGTACCCATCCAGTCTGAAAACACCCCTTGTAGCACACCAACGTGCGGATGCGATGAAGTGAGCAGTGCGGAGACCTCCTCGCAGAGCAATGGTTGGATAGAGGAATTCGCAGTTCGTCATTCTTCATTTATGTTCATTATAGCTCATTTATGATAATGTTGGTTTCTGATTAGTGTAACCCCCCCTAAAGCAATGAAAATAGATGAAACCAACAGGTAGATACTATATAATCAGAAACCAACATTAATCTCAGCCAAATGGCAGATACACAAGTCTTTACAATAAGGAACCAAGCCCTCAACGTTGCTGACACCTGTCTGACAGGGCACAGCCCTTCGGGGTGGAGAACGGCTTTCAGGAAGGCGTTCGATTCTTGGAGATCCAAGTGAGAGGTCTCCACGTGACCATCCAACACCCCAGAATCTGTAGCATCCTACGGCGCTCGCCGCTTCAGTTGTAGACATGTGCCATGACAGGGGCTCCATGATTCAACAGAGACCTTCTAATCGCCTGGATGTAAGTTGCAACTTGAATAGGTACCTGCAACAAGATTCCCGCAGGCACACTTAGAAGTTGTCTTTTCTCACCGTCCAAACTTTCATCCGTGGCTTTACATTCAGGAGATTGCACTCACCATCATGCTGTCCTGCTTAGACCAGAACTGCAAGGACCGTTGGTACCACTCCTTCTCGGCATCCTTCCAGGGCTGATGACTCTTCACCCTCACAGCCGTTTGCCCTTCCTCCGTCTGCTGAGTCTGCTGAGTCTGAGTCGATTCTGTGGCCACAAAGATTCGATGTCTCTCTTCCAGCGGTGGAATCTTCAACTCAGAGGGCACCGGGGTCACCCAGATCTTCAGCTTCTTCGTCACATCCTGCGCCTCAAAGCCTATCTTCTTAGCTTCTGCCACTATTGCCTCGCTGAGGTCCACTCCACAGGGCCGAAGCTCTACAGCCAGAAGCACTTCGCCGCCAGGGGCCACCAGGGCTCGAGCGCAGCGGAAGAATTTGGGCACCAGCTGATGTTCGTACAACACGTCCGAGGCCAACAGCAGATCAAATGGCCCCTGCGATGCCAACTCCCGGCAGTCCTCACATGGGCCTACCGTGCTTCTAAAAAAAACTTGTAAGTCAGGAAGTTGTAAGTCAATTCTTTGAACTTGGGAACCCCTGACCTCTGGAGTGTCCCCTTGAACACAGGGGGAAAGTCCCAGAACCCATGGATTCCGCTGTCGAAAAACGGTGCTCCAGGTCCTCTTCACTGGCGAAGTCCAACTTGATGACCTTCGGACCGTGACCTGCACACGCGCCCTGTCGCCTAGCGAAGTCGGCACAGTTGGCGCGCAAGAGCGGCAGCACCCGGGGATCGCAGTCGGAACAGGTCACCTGGCCACGAAAAAAACGGGGTGCGGATTCACAGTTCTGACCACAGCGATCAATGAAGTAGGCAGTTGATGGTTGTTGCAAGTCTTTGGTGATATGATCTGATATGTAGTTGTTGCACTTGTTGCTTAATCATGGAAAACTCTACGGCTGCTACTTGCTGGGAGAGTTTAGTGTGGAAATGTTTTCTCATCAATGCGGCTTCCAGAAACGAATTTCCTCGACTTCGGAATATCATTCACCATGAATCAACACTCACCTCAACACAATCATTAAGCATCATTCATCATACTCAACAAATTCTCCAATGACCTGTCCGAAATACAAGACTGTTAAACCAACACAAAATATGCCATGAAGTCCCTCACCTCAACCATCACCAACCCTTCCATCACCTGCTCCACTTGCTTCAACCATCGCCCTCACCTGACCCAAGGCACCTGTGCCCCATGGGCTGCTGCCACCAGCCCTCCCGCGCCACAGCCGCTGCCCAGCTCCAGCGCCCGTTCCGTACGCCCCCGCGGCGGCGTCGCCGCGGCGTAGCGGCGCCGCAGCTGCGCAAAGAGCAGCAGGGCGCTGGGCCACAGATGGGAACCCACGGCGCCCGGAAGACCAAAGGGCAAGGCCTCGGCGGTGCGTTGCCACGGGGGAGGTGCTGTGTGGGGTGACTTGGTTGGTGTTTGTGGTGAGTTGGTTGGTATGTGAAGTTGGTGCTGCTTGAGTTGTGTTGTGTTTGTTTTTTTTTTGGGGGGGGGGAAAAAGAAGCAGCTGGAGATAGATGTTTGAGTTTTGGTGTTAAGGAGTATTCACCTCTTCGGAAAGCTCAAACCGAAGTGTCGCTAGACTCCAGCCCACCATCAAAATCCAGCATGACTCCTGGCCCAGCAGTTGAATTTTGTGAATGGCAGATCCCTGAGCCCGATCCCTGGCTGGCGCACCTGCAGCTGCAAGTGGCCTTCTGGAGCAGCCAGGGGCAGGATCACATCGCACAGCTTGGACGGTGCTGCTCCTTCCTGTCGAACACGACCGCCCGGGAAACCTTGGGATACCATTTCAGCTGGATTCTCAACCATAATATGGTTTAAAGATGTTGAAAATTCCTTGGTTATCAGTACCATTCACTATATCATACTATATCCATACTATATCCATACAATATCCATCAACAATTCCACTGAATTCTTTTCTTACAAACCCCAGGCAGCCACTAAGAACCAGTGACTTTGGAAGATCCAACTGCTGGATCCGACGCCAGAGGTCCCGGAGTTCCAGCCATGCTGGACTTAGCGGGGCTGTCGATGAACCGATGATTTGCTGAGCATGTTACACATCCTATGGTAAGCTGGGCAACAGCTACACTATGCTTAGCATGGAACCTTGCTTTCCGCTGAGTGTGTTTTTCCTTTTCATGTATTGTCCGTTCGGCTCTTTAATCGTTTTGAGTCATGCAGTGTAGTCGCTAACTAGTGATAAAATCACAACAGTTCTGACAGCTACCAGCTATCATGGTTGCAGAGTTTCACTTACCCACGGCTATGATGATCATCATAATCACTATGCGGTCATAGTCACTCTTACAAACATCACAACCAGCCACCAGCCTCATGCTAATGGGACACTTCTGTCTCTTGTGACCATCATAGGTATTCCATCTTTGATATGACCGCTATGGCAGTCCGCTATGGCAGTCCGGTTGTCGCATTCTTCTAATCCAGTGCGGTGGAGATCCCCTGGTGGCTGATGATAGGCCGGTCACAAAGTCTAAGAACCACCAACTGTTGGCTGATGTTGCCTATCATCCCACTGTTTTCAACTATGATTGAGCTCCATTAAACAAGGTAAACCCCGAGTATCAAAATTATATTTACCATGGTTAGTTGACCCAACCGTTGGTTGTTGATGATGCCAGTACTATCCACGATTCCAATACCCTTGACGACAGTGAATACTGCCAACTTACATGGCCATGGTATGCCATGGGTATCCTTGGTTCACCGGCACCGGCGCCATGGATGCACCGCTCCTCCACTTGCACAGCCACGTCCAGTGCTCCGCGACGGCGATGAAAACGAGGCTTGGCCCAGCCATCGCCACTGGCCGCACGGCAAGTGGTGTGCACCTACCGCGGCAGTCGCCGTAGGGAGCCAAGTAAGGAGCCACTTTCGGCCAAGGAAAACAATCAGTAGGTGATGAACCCAAGACTCGCAGGGCAAAATATGGGGTACGATTGTCAGAAATCAGTTTAGAACGAAAGTTTTTGGATAAACTCTGGCAGGGTCAACATGGCAACACTAGTCATGGACCTGAGCGGATGTGAACTGAGCGGATTGATCACTACCATCACTACTGAGGTCAGCCACTACTTGCTGGTCTAGGCTGCTTTTTCGTCGCAGTCAGCCCTCGGAACGCGTCAGGGCTGGGCAGTTGCCGAGGGCATGACAAGGTAACACCAACGATCTAAAGAAAGATCCAGAGATTTCATGAGATTTCTTCATCTCCAAAATCTGAGTCGATTTAACCCTGATATGTTTAAGGCATTGACTCACCATCAGCGCAGCACCTGAAGGCCAGTCTCCTTCACTTCCAACTCGAATTCACCAACTCCTGCGATCAGCCTTACCGGCAGCTCCAACGTGTTCCCTTCGCTCGGCAGCACACGCAGCACCACGCTCTCCGTGTCATGGGCAGTGCCCAGTTGCAGATCGATGTCGCTTGCCTTCTGGGCCCAGGGGACCGTCAAGGTCAGGCGCATCGTCACACAGCGATACGCGAGGCTTCATGGTCGAGCTACGCAGTGCCTCTGAGCCAACTCAGGGACATTCATCGCTCACGTGGCTTGACATGGAAAGGCTTCAGAAACAAAGAGATTCTTTGGGGACAGTTCATCATTGAACTCAGGGTGGCGGTGTCATCCAAAACCCCTGTCATTTGGAGGTGGGAAGCTGACGGATTAGAGGTCCCCCACATCTTTTAGGGACGCCTGGACCATCCTGGGCCCCATCTGAACCCTGATGTTGTCACTGTGTCGTGTGCGTCAGAGTCTCGGAATCATCCAAAGCTCTTGCCTTCACAAATCCAGAAGCCACCCGCTTGCATCGTGTGTCATAGACTATGACCAGTCCGACTTCCAATCCTTACGGGAGTAGTGTCACCACCTACAGGATGGCGTCCCCAGTTACAAGTTGGCTTGTAAAGCAAGTCAGCAAGAAATCTGTTCATCATAAATCATAGCTGGTCCTAGTTGGCTATGGGTCAAAACCATGTACCCTCTTTCCCCCACTATTAACCGTTGTTTTCCCTACTATTGTTGGTTCTTATCCCTCATTGTAGGTTTGGTAATATTGACCGCCAATTGTACCTCAACTTAGCAAACAACATCTCCACTTGGGTGCAACATCAACATAGCCAGTTGTACATCAACTTAGCAACATCTCCACCTTGCTCGACCCGGGTGCTGCTAATCAGCCAGGTAGACGTAAGGGCGTTGCAATGGAAGTCTTCATCCACAGAGCTCGTTTCCACCTCGGAGCCGTATTAAATTCAGCGGTCAAGGGTTACAACACCTGGGGGGTTCTTAAAATGGGGGGCCCCAAGAATGGTTGGTTTAGTACTTCAAATGATTAATAAACTGGATGATTTAGGGGGTCCCCTATTTTGAGAAACGCCCATCTAGCCAAAGAGGCCTAGCCGCCGAGATGTTCGCACTAAGATTTTAGTGTCGAGATTTCCAAGTTCTGGTTTCTGATAGCCTCTCTGTCCTGGAAAAAAACGGTACAGGCCATCCCCAGGATATTTCAAGATGCGATGCTGGTGATGGTGTTGGGGGTCATTTTTGCCATCTTGTCATTTTCAATTGCATCGACCATTGTCATTGTCACAGTGGTGGATTTCAAGACTGTAGGGGAAAAAAAGACAGGACAACAGGGACAACAACATCAACAGATATCTATACACTTACCTGCAACAACCATCACAATGTTGTCACTGCAAATCAAGACAACAACGACAACGAAGGCAACGGATACAACGGCGACAACATATGCGCCAAACCATACTGCTTATGCCAAAAATACCGGCAATACCATCACCACTGCGACCACAACTACCCACAACAACAACTACCCACAACAACAACTACCCACAACAACAACAACAACAACAACAACATCATCATTGTCAACAACAACCATGTGATCTCGTGCCTATAGTAGTCCCGTCGGTCTGGTTCCCACAACGTAGGTACTCCGAAACCATCCAAGGAGAAATCTCTTCAGTCAGCAAAGCACTTGCTCTGTGGACACCCAAGCTGCAGGTTTCTGAACTGTCTGCAGTCTCACAGCTGGGGCCTCAAAGTTCATTGCCCGGGAGTAGAGAGCAATGTTGTGGAAAGCAGAGAGGAGCTTCAGCATCGTCATGAAGGTCTGCAGCCAGGGCGCAGTGTGTTGAGTGCTGTTCCTGGTGGAACACCAACAACCCCATCAATGCCGTGCATTGGGCCATCCAATTCTTTTTCGGGGAGCTACCCATTGCAACAAGGCGAAGGAGATGTGTGGACTTGATACTGCTTAAGGGATTGAGCATGATATCCCTCTGGAGAAAGCAACGACAGTGGGAAAAACACATAATTTCATATGGTGCTTCCAAGCAACGCTGAGATAGGTTCTGGTTGCGCATGGCAAATGACGCTGAACGTGTATGTGCACGTGTATATATATATATATATATCCATGTATGTAAACCTGATTTCGTTTCTAGGTCACACCATATACAGCCAGTAGCGCTACTCAACAACCGTAATCAAAGGACCAGGGATGACCGTAATTCATGCATGCAAAGAACCATAATCCACAGATGGAAATAAATGAAATAACCATGCCATAATCCATGGAAAGCCTTATATACATGTTTGTCATTGAACAGCGACCGGCCTTCCCCAATCTTCCACGATTCACCCCAGACCCTGGTCAGAAAATAGTGTTTGCTGCATCTTCAAAGCCGCAGCAAGCTTTGACATTGATTTGGCTGGTTTCCTTGTTATTGTTGGTTATTAACCCCCATCATTGGTTGGTTAATATTGACCCATAGCCATTTGTTGCATCCAATTTCGATGGACGCAAACGCAAACCAACCGCAGAATGTCGGTGTTCAACTGCAGCCCGGCCGCCAAATTCCCCAGCCCCAGTGCTATGATCTCATGACCTCTTTGCACCAGTAGGGGGTCATGAGGGCGGCATACCCCAGTCTTACAGAGTCTGAAATATCTACCAAATATCTACAAATATCTATGCAAATATCTATGCAAATAAAAAATATCTATAGATTTGCATACCCCAGTCTACAAATATCTATGCAAATGAAAAATGAAATATCTACAAAAAATCTACAAAATTACACAAAAATCTTACTAATATCTATACAAATGATACACTTCTGCGACGCAGTTTCTTTTCCAAAAATATCCAGAAATGCAAGGTTCCCTTCATAGCTGGTTACCTGGTTTCCCTAATGGTTGAGCAATCATAATGATATACGCCTACAGGGCTATCACTGGATGCAGTTTCCCTAATGGTTGGTTATGATTCCCTAATGGTAACCAGTATCATAAGTATCATCCCTGTTAAGCAATCCAATGATAGCTATCATAATGTGGGTGTCCCTATTCATATGGCTGTGGGTCAGTTTACCCTGTACCCCTAGTTCCCCATCATTAACCATTGATTTCCCTATAGTTTTGTTGCTTCTTTTCCCCAATTATTGGTTGGTTAATATTGACCCATAGCCATATCATTGGATGCAGCTCGTAGCTACCACGACAAACTGCACCTCGTCGG
The DNA here is from genome assembly GCA_009767595.1 of Symbiodinium kawagutii. NCBI lineage: Eukaryota > Dinophyceae > Suessiales > Symbiodiniaceae > Symbiodinium > Symbiodinium kawagutii. The sequence continues at coordinate 139,793 of VSDK01017381.1, read as the reverse complement.
CCTTGTTACCGGTATCCTGGCGACGCAAAGTACTATGGGCTTGGGGGAGCTTCAGCCAGCGGTCAACAGGGAAGGCTTTAAGGTACTATGGAGATGACCGAACTTGAAAATGACTGAACGTAAGAATGAGTATGGTTGGAAACATGGGGGAATGACCAGGTTGCTAGAATCAATTTTCTGCCATTGTTTCGATTTGGTGGCTTTGCCTGCTGGCTGTGAAGAGTGGAAACATTTTTCTTGAATGAGAATCCCCTGCCGAGCCCAGTCATCGGGATCATCCTGCTTTTTTGAAGTCAAAAAAACCACCAGCAAACCAACCTGGAAGCTCAACGTCACCAGTTTTCATAGGAAAACCACCTATAAACGCTGCATTTTCTGCAAATCAGGTGAATTGATCAGATTATAGCTTCAACAAACCAAGCTGTTCCAATCCTTTCAACATCTTTCAAGTGATTACTCAGGGACCCACCTGCGGCTTTCCACCCTGTGGGTCCCCTTCGGTGACTCAGTTGCGCTCACCTTCCAACCCAAGTGGTCTAAAAACGGGTTGTACTAACCAGTTTTATACGGAAAATAAACTATAGGAATATAAACATAAAGCATAACATCAAAAATCTAAGTCAAAAACTATTTCATGAGTATCTTATCACATAAGTATATATATATATATATATGCAATGATATGCATATCTCAATGGTGACTCGCCACCCGTAACAATCAACGGCATCCCATCGGTGCGCCACCTGCGAGGACGAGGCATCCGCTGCCGCACCAGCCTTGGAGCTCAGCAATGGCACGGCAACGGGGTCAGCTGCAAGGAATTTCAAGCATCCAACCAGGTAGGTTGGCCCCCAACCATGGCTGGAGCTGTTGGTTTGCCTAGCTTAGCAGGGGTGAATTTCTACCAGTTGAAGGGGGTCTAGCTGCTAAACTCATGCTTTTCGGGCCGTTTCTCGCATGTAGTTGGTTGCCACGGTGCTGTCCCTGCACTGTTTTAGAGCTCCGACAAATGACTTTGAAACTCTGATGGCTTGGCATTTGCTTTTTTGCACAAGCACGCCTACCGTACGTCAAAGAGACACGGTCGGACATCAGATTTGTTGACAAGTTGGGAGAAGCAACAGCTACGCCCGACGCAGCATGAGATTCCAGAGAACTCAGTGCTGCTTTCCTCTGCCGGCTTCCAGTCGCTGGCGCCGCTGACTTGGAGCTGATCGGTCTGAGAGTCCAGAGTTCAGAGGCAGCACCTTCGACTCTGTCGCATCTCTAACTTTCACCATCTGATCCAGTTGGAAGAAGTAAGAGTTTCTTCATCTTCAGGAGCATTTCTCTTCGCCTCAGAGAGGGAAGCTATGCAAGTCTCTCTTTGGTGGGCACGGACGCAAGTGCCACTCTACAATGCTCATGGTACCCATATACTCGTGGAATCCCATGGACATTCTCTTTGACCCTCTGAAACCGTGATACTTTCAACACGCTTCAACTCAGCGACACGGCCGAGACCAGTGGCACCACACAGCATCCAAAAGCGCAAACCATGGGTCCATAGCAAATGTTGCATTTTATGGATGTTCATCATGAACCATCATTGGTGTTGGTAGCTGAAGAGCCTTCACTGCACAAAACTGCCAACAATGCTAACAGTTGCTCACATCCCAACGGCGTCAACCAAGCAGAGAAGACACCGACTCGGTCGCCCAATCCGCACCTTGCATGCAAAGCTTGCAGTTGCAGCAGTCGATGGACAGTTGAGTAATGGCTTTCTCCGCATCTTCGGGTCGGAGTCCATGCTCTGTGCTGGTCCGGATCAAGTGCTGAGCTGGAAAACCTGTCAGCCACAGCCGTAGATGACCAGCTGTGACCGGATCAGGGACCCAAATCAACAAAGTGCTAAGGTGCTGGCTACTCAGATTGCTTCTCCCGTTGCTCCATCGCTCAAGTCGACGAATCAAAGTTGTCTTCGTGTTTTTTTCTACCCTAGAGAAGCCACAAGAAGTGTCCCCTTTTCGAGATCTTCTATGTACAATATCAGGAAGCTATCCATGTAAATCATCTACATTTTGTCGAAACCTTGTCAGCATTTCCCAGTTTGGACTCCCACACACCCCCACCTCCATCCTTCGCCAAATCGAGATCATCCAATGCCAACCACCTTGGCATCTGCACCAACTTCGCATGTCGCTCAAGCCAGCGGGCGATTTCCACACCTGGAGATGCCAGGGAAAGCACCAAGCCTCAACTCCTCCGCCACGATGCTTCATGATTCTTCAAGCTGTTGATGGGGAAATATGGGGAACAACCTTAGGGAATCTTAGGCACATATGGCTGTGAGTCCAAACCATCACCATCATTTTGCCTACGAAATTGTTGGTGAACTTATCCCCATGATTGGTTACTGACAGCCTTGACCCAGCTCGCCATATGAAGCTTGGCCCAGGGCAGCCCTGGTAACCCTCGGCACGGCGCCTCGTCCCCGACGTCCAGGCCAGCCGCTGACCTCCGTGGAGCCCCACAAGGCCATGCCATGGCGGTCCAGAGCAGCCTTGAGGCGCCCAAGGGCACCCTGCGAGTCGCGCCAACTAGAGCTGAGCACCAGAAGCGCCTCGCCCAGCCATGGCGTGGAGGTGACAACCAGGGGGCTGGACCAACGAGCCGCAACCAACCTGAACCAACCAACCTCCACTTACATGGTTGCTAAATGTTGCCAAAACCTGGGTAAACTCACCATTTTGTTTGTGGTTGGTCAAGGTTGGTCAAGGTTGGTTGGATCCAACTGTGTCGTTTGACACGCATGGTTGGCATAGATCCGACCCACCTGAACCAACCAAAGCTGCTGCCCAAGTGACATCTGCGGCATCCACGATCCGCTTCAGCTCCGCAAGGCACTGAGGCCGCAACAGGTCCTGGTGGCGCAATAAGTCATCAGGCTGGTTCATAGGCATGAATAGGCATTAATAAGCATTAAAATAGCTGATTTTCCAGGATTTCCTAGGATTTCCCTAATAAAAATTGTGATTTTCCATTGCCAGGTTGGTTTGCCGGAGGGTAGTAAGCAATAATGAGCAACAATCAGAGGGATAAACTGACTAATCTGACCAATGGTAGATTGGTGGCTGCGGTTTGCATGGAACTCAGGTTTTTATGTCCATTTCATACGGCCTGTGAGGCGTTTTGCGGCGTTGGGGCGGGTTGGGGGTGGGGATGGGGCCGGGCATGTTAACGTTCGCTTGCACTTGCAAATCATGTTGATGCTACGAGGAGGACATCGGCTGGGGTGGGATGCCATCGTTCGGCTGCACTCGCAAATCATGTTGGGAAGAAACCAGCCGTCATCCATGCACATGGACATGTTGTACACGAGGCACGTGTCCTGCAAACCAGGATTGCAAAGCATCCTGGAAGCTGAGGCTAGACCAAAGGTCTCACACTTTGGTGCAAACCCCGCCGGTTTCCTGGACATAGAACAAGACAACGAGCGGCTACGTGAAGGTTCAAGAGGCAGACGCGCGTTTCAAACCGTCCGGAGCGTTGGTTGGTTGATGTTGGTTGGTTTGCTTATTCTTTGGTTTGTTGCAAGGATTCATCCAACCAAAAGACTTCCAGGAGCGGCTCAGGGACACAAAAACGATCGCCTGAGCACTAGATCCAGTCGTCACCCCTTAGATCACAGCTTGGGTAGAACACGATCGCCATGTCCAGCCAGGTTTCAACGCCAGCAACCAGCTGACTGCAGGCTATGGTTGGCTTAAGCAGCAAGTGATGGAAGATCGCGGCTGTCGTGGAACAAGTCAGATCTTCTTGCTGTTGTGATTCGTGCATTTTGTGTAGGTAAAAAAAATGCCACAGATAGAGGTACATGGGGGGGTTCTCAAAGTAGGGGTACCCCCAAAATCATCCTTTTGTTTAGCCATTTTTGGTAATAAACCAACCATTTTGTAAGGATCCCAATTCCCAGAATCCCCGACATATATCATATCATCTCTTGTGGGAACTGAGGTCCCACGGACTAAGGCTTTATGTCTCCAAGCGCGGTACCTATGACATAGTAGGCCTAATGAGCTTCTGATAATTCATCGAAATCATCGGCCTCTTAAAGGCTCTGGCCTTGCCAGTTGCGACAAAGCGGCTGTCACACTGGAAAACACTGTGGATCCAACAGCCACAACCTCCAAAGCTGGTGCTTTGAGCCTTGGGGGGGGCCAGATTTGGCATCGATCCATGCCCACATCTCCTGACATTTGTGAGCTTCATAGGTGCCAGGATGTAGGACACCGTCCACGTCCAAGAAGATCACAGGCCGTGACATGGCCATTTCATCCCATGTTTCAGGTTGTTTTGGTTGTGTCTTGACCGCCAAATCTAAATCTTCACTATATGTGTGCAATTTCATTTCAACACTAATTTGACACTGGCATTTGTCTGCCAGAGTGTACTCTCAAGTTCCCTTCCTTTTGATGAGTGTCTGCACGCCGTAAGTGTCGGCTTCAAGGCAGCAGCTTGAGCCACCAATGTTTCAATGGCTCCGGATGACGTTCTGCTTCAAAGGTGCACACTCAGCACTGGGACCCCCGGACAGCGTCCGCCTTTGAACCTGCGACAATGCACGACAACAGCAGCAGCAGCAGCAGCAGCAGCAGCAGCAGCAACAAGAACCACCACGTCAATGAGAACCCCGAGGGTCACCAGAATGACCACAACAACCACCGCAGCGACAGCAGAGTGCCTGAGCCATAGATACCTTCAACCGTGGGCAAGATGCGAAGGTGGCATTGCACCTCGAACGCTTCCGGAAGTAACGCCAGCAACTGGTGATCCCCAACTCCCACTGGGCACTCTCCCACACATCTGTGGTCAGAAAAAACATCCAAAAGGTCCGACCTCCAAAATGACCAGCCAAACTATTAAAGAAGAAGCACTTCTTTTACATCCAAACTGATTGGTTATCTTCCAAACGGTGATGCCCTATTGAAGGCGTCGGATACCGGCATTATACCCATTCCAGCACAGTAATCCTTAAAATTATCCAGGGCCGACTCTTCAGTCTACCACCATGAAGGAACAGACCTGCTACTCAAACGAGTAGCTTGAAACATTCCGAATATTTCCAAATTCGCAACTGCTGCGCAGTCTCTAATATGTTTTCTTTGTTGGAGATTATCCCCATCATGCCATCCTCCCATCTGCTGAGTCAGGTGACAAGCCAGTCCATGTCAGATGAGACGATCATCACTGGAGGCTCCACTGACGGCTCCTGAAGCCAAGCCGAGATGGTCAAGGACCAAGCTGAGACCCAGCTGGGGATTGAACCTGGTTGGTGGTTTCAACCCCTGTGAAAAAGACTTGTCAACCAACAATTTGTAAATCATTGCTAGGGAAAATCAAAAAAGCATAAAACTAAACCACCAGCCAGGTAATCACCAAGTCCTCCAACATAACCAGGTAACCAGTAAAGCGGCCAGCAGCGCGGTGCGCAGCGTATCCAACAGCTCCTCTTCTTGCGTAGAGTCTTTCGCTTCTCGTGGAGAGGTAGCATCAGGGATGAGCTCGAAAGTCATGTGATGGACCTCGTTCTTGCCCCCTGTTATTGGGAGATTGCAAGGCCCTGACGGAGCAGTCTTCCGGTGATTCCAGTTGTTTACCGTGGGCCCCGGTCCCTTCTGTTGCAAGTTGAGTTAATAGGTCCAATCAATTTCACGCTCAAACAACAACAAAACTGCAGCAGGAGCAGCAACAACAACAACAACAACAACAACCACAACGGCGACGACGACGACGACGACGGCGACGACAACCACCAACA